>NC_069402.1:720172-737626 GCF_026875155.1 Cherax quadricarinatus | reverse complement strand
TCAATGTTTACTGGTTTATAAAAATTTGTTCAATGTTACTGTGATTTTTAACATTGTTCAATGTTTACTGTGATTTATATAACATTGTTCAATGTTTACTGTGATTTATATAACATTGTTCAATGTTTACTGTGATTTATATAACATTGTTCAATGTTAAAATATTCTAGTTTATAAGTTCAGAGTAATGTTAATATATTTAACATGACTGTTATTACTAGTTAATTAATGACGTTTAAACATTGATGTCTCATAACTCTAATTATTTTACCTAAATTAACTAACAATAATTTAACAATTAACAAATATAAATGTATTGATAACTTTCCATAATTCTTTTGCTCAGTGTTAATAAAGTTAATGATTTTCTCTGTAGTTTTTTAAACATCAAATGTTTATTTAAACTAAGTTTAACAAACATTTTTACCAACAGTATACATCGATGATCAAGATCATGACTTAATAAATAATGTTAATTATTATATAACAACAGTAACACTAGTAACTATTACTGTTAATGTCTAACAGAAACAAAAGTGACAATAGTAACCGATACTGTCTAACAAAAATAACAGTGACTAGTAACAGTTACTGTTAATATCTAACAAAAACAACAGTAACACTTGTAACAGTTACTGTTAATATCTAACAAAAACAACAGTAACACAAGTAACTGTTACTGTTAATATCTAAAAAACAGCAGTAGCACTAGTAACAGTTACTGTTACTATCTAACAAAAACAGTAACACAAGTAACTGTTAATGTCTAACAAGAACAACAGTAAACAACAATGTCAGTGGAACACCTTCCATCTGAACAAAAGAAACTAATGGAAAAATAAATAAAGAAAAGACTAGGAAAAATAAGAATAATGACTTTTGAGGTTTTTACTTAAAATTTAAATATAAAAAAAAATGGCCTTTGGTTCTTGTAGTGGGGCAGGAGTAGGTAAGGCCCTGGATAGATCTTCTGATATTAATGATGTAGGTTATCCTGGGCGGATGGTGATAGTCCGATGTTTTGGAATCTCCTACCACTTGGATGGAGCACCACAAGTAGAACATGTAAGGGCCAGTAGTAGTCCAATTATGTTAATAAGTCTCATTAACATACGTCTTGCTCCTTTATCTGGCGTCTATCCTGGAAGACCACGCCAGGAACAGAGCTGGTAATAAGAAAAAATAAACTGGTTACCCATGGTCATGATAATATAACATTTAAGAATGGAAAAGAATGATAAATGCCAAAATCATTACTGGTAACCAGCAAACAAAAGAAAGGAACAAACAGTGATACTCCTGGTAGATCAACCTACCTGATTAGGAGAAGAGTGGAGGCGAAGTGACTCTCCAAACTTCAACCCACACCAGGTAAGAGTGGGGTAAGTTGGTCGATCTAAAAAACATTCCCGGTTTCCAGGATAATACCATGGAAAAAATTGTAATGGGGGGTCTGCATGACCTAGGGCTGAAGGGTACGATTTAATATTTTTAATCACCCCCCAAAGGGGGAAAGAACTTATCCTATGCATTACAAGTGGGAAAACAAATAGAAAAAAAGGGATTAGGGGGCGGGCAGATTCCAGGATAATGAGGGGAAAACAAGTGAAAAGGGGGGGGTCTGCATAACCTCAGGGCTTCGGGGGACAATTTTTAATTTTTTTTAAATCTCCCCCAAAGGGGATAGGAGACTATTTCTGTGTTTAAAAAGTTAAAAAGGTAGGAAAAGATCACTTTTGACCCCCAAACTCATCACCTGATAATGGGAGAGGCAGTACAAAGGATTCGGGTGACGGGGACAGCTTGCCATCCCCGAGGGAGTTCCCCCCCCCCCCCCCCCGGTCATGACGCAAGTGCTATTTTTTTCCCCAACACCGACTGTTCAAAGAATGCGGTAATGAGACAGTTAGCCTCGAACTGTCAGAGGTTAAAATGGGGGGGGGTACCACGCACCCCCCAAGGGGATAGAAAAGTTTATTTCCATAGGGAGGCTAGTAAAAGGGTTTCAGGTGCCTGGGTAGATTTAAAATAATTGGGGTGGGGTCTCTAGGATGTTGCAGCACCTTTGCTTTTTTTTCGGGGTCGGTCTCGTTGTTACCCCCTGCGCTCGCTCCCCGGGTTAAATGGGGGGCATCTTTTGGAAAAAAGGATAATAACCTAATTTTTAAAGGGTAAAAACAAAAGCTCATTTGCAAATATATTTATTAGTTAAATTACATTGTTTTATTTCCCTCCCCCCCCCCTCAAAACACTATTCAAGAGCAGAAACTACCAGCAGTGGCGGAAGATTTCCCCCTCTGCGTCATGTTGACCCGGGGGAAAAAATCTCTTACGGTTTTTCTTTCCCGCCAAGATTGAAACTGTCTCTAACTCTGTTCCTTCTTCTGTACTCCCTTCTTCAGTACTGCTTTTAGTTTTCACGTTTTCCCCACTTTGTCTCTGTTTTATTTTTAAAAAATTTTAAACTTTTTTTCTCCCGGCATCTGATGCCATGATACAGATGATGGGCATCAAAGTAAAAGCGTTATATCAAATGAGCTAAGATTGTTCTATGGATAGTGGTCCTTTGCCCTTTTTTAAATTTCTAATTTGACATATTGGAAAGTATTTTTAGAACCGTTTTCCCAGCACATTTCTAAAGTTATTTATTAATTTTTTGTTCAGACTGGGGGAACTCCTTTCCCCGTGATAGTGTTGTTATTACTGTAGCGGGTTTGCTAACATTTGGGTTTAATGCAGACTTTTCGAAATAAGGGGGTTTTCCCCCACCTCACTTTTAAGTAACCCAAGTCCCTTTTCCTTGAGTTTTTTAAGAGAGGATACTGGGGGAAAATTTTAATTGGCTACCCATTCCTCAAGGGCCCTTAACCGTTTTTCATCTAAGGTTTTTTGATGCCCTCTAAACGGGGGATGAAATATGGGTATTAAATAGTTTAGTTTTATTTTGTTTGGGTTTGTTTTTTTAAAGAATAATATACCAAAAATGTAAAGCTTAAATTGGGCGGTTCTGTATCTGGACCTATGTAATTAGGGAAAAGTGATTTTATGGCTGGCTCCCCCGTCGAAAACCAATACTTTTTTTTTCTGAAAGTTTTATGGCTTTTTTAAAATAGTGGCTTACCACCGCTCGAAAAATGCTTTGCGATGTTATGATTCTTTTTTGTTGGCATTTTTGAGTTAAACAAGTCTTGCCAAATAAGAATTGGTCAAAAATTTTAAAAAAATCGCTGACAGTTTTTACTATGCTACTATTACGTTGCCTCACTTCTTTCAACAAACCGCCAGATATTTTCCTTGTGAGAATTCATATATGTATAAATTTTCTCAATTTGTAAAAACTCCAAGAACAACTGCAAAAAAGGGCAATGAATTAGGATTTTCTTTGGGGAGATGGTCCCCCACTAATTTATATTTTTTACGGGGAGTTTTGATTACGATTTCCCAATAGCGTTTCCCTGTATCATTAGATCATCTAATGTTTCGTTTGTGATAGAGAATAGTGGAAAGTCACCCGTGTGGCGCTAATTCTGGGGCTATTCTAGGGTCTTAAAACCATAACCTTTTTTATAGAGTCTTGAGGTTTCTTCTGAAAAGACCCCCTTTGGAAAAACCCCTTTTCTGCGGGTGAAGTTTTCGAATTTTGCGTAGGCCGCTCATCATGCAAAAATAAAGAAAATTTAAAAACCCATATAAAAAAAATTTATTACAAGTTTTTCTCATAAAAATTGGCATTAAGAACTGGTTTTGGGCCCTGAGCAAACGTCCTAACGCAGTATAAAAGCCCCCTCTTATATTGACTGTATATTTAAAAACTCCTGATCAGTAATTAATTCTAATTCCACTCCACTTTTTTTTAAGAAGCTATGGCAAACCCGGGGGGAGAAACATAGTGAACAACACTAGATTATAGATGTTGTATAAAAAACTCCTATCAAGGTTAATATGTCAGCCAGAAGCCTACATACAGCTGAGATTCAGGGTGTCCCCTAGGTTTGAAAGCTTTTTTCCCCCAAACCGATGACATGATCGAATTCTTCTTGCAATATGTTTTTAACAGAACTTGAAAGTTTTTTTTGGGGGGGTAAAGTCTTCTCTTCGGGGCTTTCGGGGGAGCTGCAATATTCATAAGGAAAACGTTTGCCGGAAAAAACACCCCCAATTTTGGGGGGGGATGACTTATCATCCCCCTCTGTGAATTTAAAGGGGTGTTTTGAAGCTATTGCGCCTGAGCCAAACACCCAAACCAAGAAAGAAGGCTAGACTACCCAGGAAACGTAGTGCTCCTATTTTACTTTGGGTTTTTTAATCCTGTTTATTAAAACTTGTTGGGGTTTTAACACTTAGTTCTTAATTATCAAAGCCATATCAATGATATTTTATGAATAAAAAAGGGCAAATATTTACCTGAATTTTTCTGCCTTAAATTGCAATTTTGCAGAGTGCTCCAAAAAATTAGCCTTGGGCATTTGGTCATGATGCCCCCCTTTGGTTGGAAAGGGAAAAGTCCTGATGCAAAGTTGCCTTTTTCTGTATGGAAAATGAAAGCGCTCCCGGGTCATATGAGTGGATAACGGGGTTTATTTTATCCAATCCCATAAAGAAAAAGTCTATCATAATAGATAATACACTGTACCCCCCGAGGGACATATCATCTAATAGTTTTTTTTCTGTCATCAATATAGCCAAAAGCTATTGCTACGTGTCTGCTTTATTATCCCCCTTGGCTTAGATTACAGGAATTCTAAATACAAAGGCAATGGGGGGAAGTACCCCTTGGAATTTTTTGAATTTGAAAACCCCCAGGGGGGGAAAAAAAACTTTTTTTGGTTGTCGCATAAATTGAAAGATTTTTTAAGTTGAAAATTCACATATTCACTTAAAAAATTCAACAAAATGCTTATTGCGTGAATGTTTTCTGGAAAAAATTTAAATATTTCGGGAAGGGGTTGTTTAAAGCCATATTTCTTTCCAACAATACGGGGGCATACCAGTAAAATATTTATTACACCCCTACGACAAAAGTAGCATGTAGCCCTTCTGAAATTAAGCAAAAAAAATAAATTTTGAATTTGTTGTCAATCGAGTTTGGGGAAAGTCACTCCACGGCAGGGAGAGTCACCGCAGTAATTTGCAAAATTTCTAAAGGGCTATCCTCTAGATAAATACGCTGATTTTATACCCCCCCACCAAGTCAGACAAAAAAAACCGCCAGACATTGATTAAAACAGCTATTTTTTACTCTCCGGGTTAAATATCGATTTTTCCCCGTAAAGTGGGGTTTCTATATAGTCCCTGGTATCCACGCACTCCATTCTTGCTATTACAATATAAAAACCCTTTTAAAAAATCTTTTGAAGCCTGATCCCTCCCCCGATGAAATTTCAGTTTCTAATCGCGGCAAAGTACTCCCTCCAAACCGTAAAGCCGAGATATTCTCTCGTGAAATTTGTTGCCGGGAAAAAGTTATATAATCCACGACGTCACCCCCCGTGCGACTGTCTGCGCAAAATAAGGCTCTTTCGGCATAAACCCAAGACCCTTTTTCATAAAGGCCCCCCTTTTAAAAGCGGATAAACTGCAATAAAGCGCATAAATTGTTGTTGCAAAGGGGCAAGAAAAATAGGGGTGTGTTTAGAAGCCGGGAATTAAAATTTTTATTCGACAGAAGTGACCTTGAAAACTTTGATTCTCTTAAGATATGGGGGTTCCCTGAAAGGGAAAACGTCCCCCATTTCACCTCTTCCTATCAACGAAAAATTTTTTTACTAAGTAAACCCTTCGCTTAGCAGAGGGGGGGGAACCCAAAAAGAGATAATGATCCTTTGGGAAAGAGGACTGCACTTCGGCGGCGGCTCCATCCACTGGCCCGGGCAATCGCTCAACTTGCTCTGTGGGTGTTACGGTCGAAGATTCATGGGGGACACGACTGTTCGATAATAAATTAGAGAAATTTTTTTATTATTCTTTTTTTATTGTAACAAACAAATTTATAACTCGAGCAATCTTTTAAAAAAAGTTACTGTTAAAGTATAAAACGGGGAAAAGCTAGAATCTATGAATATACATTCTCAAAATATTTTTATTTTTGTTATGAATATTTTTATAAAATATCAAAAAAAAAATTTTGCGTTAATAAAAAAATTTTAAAAAAAGAGCCTGCCCTTTTTCTTCCTGGCCCGCCCCCCCGGTCATTGTTGGAGTTTTCCCGCCCCAACTGTTGGAAAAATTTTTATTTGCTCAAAGACTTATTTCATTATCTGAAAATAGCAGTTTAAGAAAAAAAAACAATTCAAGCAATAACCTGGGAATCTCACCGTCACGCCTCCTCGATGGCGGGGACTTTTCCCCAAAACACTATACCCGCAGAAACTACAGGGGGAAAGTGTGATGGCTGCTTTTCCTGAGGGTACAATCACCCGCATAGGTGGCATCTGCGAGCTGGGTGCCCGGGCCTAGCTGTAAATACACACACACACTCATATTCCCCCTAAATTTTTTTTAAATTATAGATAATATTTTAATCTCCTAGATAAGAAATTTTTACCGGGTCTAACTAACTGGTACTTTCTTGATGAGGGGAAGGCACCTTTCGCCCTAACGAAAATGTAGGATTTATAGCTAATTTTTTTGGATAGGTGTCATAAAGGGGCTTAATTTTTTCCCCAAAATAAGGTTTCGGTTTTTCACATCAGTTCTCTTATTTTCACGGAATCTTTTAAAAAAAAAAATCCCTGCAATCTATTTAAAATTTAAAAAAATAATCTAAAAAAGATTTCTTATTGTCAATAAAGAAAAAAAAGGGAAAAACTAAAAAATTTTTAAAGAAAAAAAAAAAATTTTTAGGGAAAATTGGGGGTTTTAGAAAAAAAAAGCCAGGGTCATGTAATTTCCCTTTTTATAAAGCCAGGCAGGGAAAAATTTTTTTATGATTCTGTCCATCGCCAAAACTAAATTTCTTAAAAATAATAATAATAATTAAATATATTTTTCCCAAAAAAAAAAATAAATAAATAGCCATCAGCTGGCGAAATGGGAAGCCTGCTTTTCCCTTTTTCTGTGATCCATTTACCCACCCCCACCCGGCGTGGGGCCCCCCCCCCCAGGAATGAAAAAACGTAATATCCAGACGACTTTCAACTGTCGGCGGGCTTTTTTTTTAGGTCTTCTGGGGGGAGAAGGGCATGCTGGCATTTTTATCTTTATCTCCGGGATAAAATCCCCCCCCCTCTGCTTTGAACAAAAAAAAATGTTTTATTAGATGATTTTCCACAAAAAGGGTCATTTAGATGGGAAAATGGACAAGGGCGTAAACCCTTTACAAAGGAAGAGTTGAAAAATTTTTAGAGAGCCTGAAGAAAACTTTTTGTGGTTTTTTGGGAGCAGGCAAGAGCATCTTTTGGGGCTTTATGTCAGAAATATGCCGGTTCTTTCGCGAGAAAAAATCTTTTCCATTTTGATGAAAAACTCACCCTTTTAAAAAATTTACCTCTCTTAGTGAAAAAACATTTTTTGGAAAAGGGCTCATTAACCCGGGGGATTCCAAAAACCCCTTAACAGACAATAGCTCTCTGTATTTAAAATTTATGGGCCTTTTTTTAAAGAAGCATTAAGAGTGAATTTTGCTAATATTTTTCTAAGGAAGACACGAGCAAATATCCAAATTTCTCAATCTCAAAATTTATTTCCACAAGGGAAAAAACGCTCGCACGATCCGCTTAATTGTACCAAAAATTTTTTATTTTTGACAAGAAAATTTTCATTTGGGAAAGTCTCGGGGGACAATTTAAGGAAAAAATTAGCCCCAAATTTTTTGAATATATCGTCAGTCACTGCGGATAAATACGGTATCTTTGGTTGATTTTGCCCCTCCGAGGAAATTTCAATTACGAAGTTTTTTACCGGAGAGGGCAAAATGTGAAAATGTATACCGCTGGTAAAAACAAAAATGGCCTTTAAAATTTACTAAAAAAAAATTAGAAAAAGATATAGAAGTCTAGCCCCCTGGCTTTTTCTGGGAATGAACAAACTTTTTAGAGCAGCTAGGGGGGAAAAACGCGTAGTAGATTATCTCTCTTTCTAAGGGGGCCCATACTTTGCATAAATTTCAGCCTCTGCGATTTCCCCGGGAAAATCATAGCCGCTGCCCTCGCTTTTACTCACCGCGACTTGGCGGACAGAATTTTTACATTCCCCAATGGCGCATTAAATATTTTTTTTGTTATGCATTTATGTCTTTTTTAAAGGTTAATGAAAAGGGGGTAGGAAGTCAGAAAAAAACCAAAAAGCGCTTGTCAGCCTTACGAAATATTTTAAAAGCCCCCCTTCCTGGAATTTCGAGATTTCCAGGGCGAGGGACCGATTTTTTTTCCCTCTTCTGAATTACCTAAAAAAAAAAATATTAAATTTACGTACCTTCTCGGACACAAGGCTGCAAAAAGCAAGAGCTATTTCCCGCTTTTCATAGAATTACCGTATATGACTTTAAACAAAATTCTTTTTAAAAAATTATAGAGGAATACCAGCCAAGTAGAAACTTTCAACTCAACTCCTACAAACCTCTCTCAAGAAAGGGCAAACTCCAAACAAATCATTCTCTGAGTCTTCCCCCGAGACATTCGTCGGGAGTTTGGGCTAATGTTTTTAAATGCCCGTCCTCATCGCCTGTACTATCACCTACTCCTGGGGCGCATGTGCGGATAACAGCCACCGGGGGATTTTCACAAAGTTATTGGCCCCAAAAAAACGAAGAAATTTTTAAAATCCAATCGGTTTATAATTTGCAAAATAATCCCCCCCTTTTTCCTTATCACCAGGGGGAAAAAAAAAACTCGGGAAATTTTTACGTCAGGAATTAAAAGAAACATCTCTAAACCCGAAATTTTTTCCCATTAAAATATGGACGGGAAAAAAAAGAGGAGTAGAGAAATTGGAATGGGTGGGTTTTTCCCCCGAAGTGCAGATAGTGGGTGCCGAAAGGACATGCAAAAAGCAGACAGGGGTAAACCCCAGAGTGCAACACAGGAGTTTATTAATTTTATTAAAAAAACTTTCCGCTAAAGCCGCAAACGTATTTTAAGGAATTTTAAAAAAAAAAAATTAATTTTCATACTGAATATTTTTCTAATTTTCTTTAAGAAAAAATCTAACATAAACCGACCATTTTAAGCAAATTAAAGAAGTTTAGAGGGGACATTTTTCACCCTTGCCCGTAAACGAAAATCCACTTTAAAAAAAAAAAAAATATTCCCCTTTCGAAGCGTGGAGGGCCATTTAACTAACTCTTTCCCCCTGGTCAGCGTGGGGGAGCCTTTAATACACTCTACCTCGGGCACGTGGGGGACCATCTTAACTAACTCTTTACCCTCTGGTCACGGGAGGAGCCATCTTAACTCACTCTTCCCCTTTGGTCTCTCACTGATTGTATTTTTTAAAGAAAAAATAACGAAATGGGGTAAAGAATTTTGTCCATCCCCACTAACCGCCGAAAAATAAATTTTTTTAAAAAAAAAGGAACAAATATCTTACCCATTTAACGCAAACTCCTTTTCCCCCCTTCGCGAAGCCCGCAAACACCACTATGGTGCGTGGAAAAGGAATTTTCCAGCCTCTCGAGAGTGAAAGTGAAAAAACCCCCCAAACAAGGGTGAGAAGGTCACACCGCCCCAGCGTAGCAAATCGCCCCCTAAGGGTAATTCCGCTTCACCCCACCTCCCAGAGCGGGCACCCTCCGACCTCTTTTTTGAGACTGGGGATCCCCCCCTAAAAAAAAAAAATAATCTCGCCGCGTTTAAGGCGCCCGCGGCGGGGGGGGCGGGCGGTCGGGGGCGGTGGGGGCGGCAGCGGCGGCGGCGGCGGGGTCGGGGCAGCAGTGGAGGGGGCACCCCTAGTTGCGGCACGAGTTAAAAGGGAAAAAAAAAATCCGAAACAGAAAAAAAATAGGAAAATAAACTCCCCCCCGGAAATACTTTTATCTTTAAATAAGAAAAAAAACATCTTTCTCTCCCCCCCCTGAACTCTTCCCCAAATTTAAAAAGAAATAAATTTATTTTGTATTTCCGAGAGAAGAATTGCCATACCGAAATCCACTGAATTTTTTAAAAAATAAATTTTTTTTTTCGGTGGGGTAAAAGGTATTTTTTTTTCCCCCTACCATAATTTAAACATCTTACAAATCATTAAATCTTTTTTACAAACAGTCGAGCGACATCGATAAAAAAACTTTTGCCCCTTTTAAGGGAAAAAAGTGACCCTTATTTGATTTGAGCCAAAATTTTTTAAAAAATCACAAGGCGAGAAAACAATTATTGGCGGTTTTTTTTTTTAAAAAAACGCGGAAAAAAAAAAGGGGCCCCTCTGGCTAGCCTATTGAAATTTAAGCTTTTATAAAATCGGGAAGACTTTGCCCGCTTTGTAAAAACCGGGGCAGGGTAGAGACAAAAAGTTCCTTTTCGATGCTTTTTAAAAAAAAAAAATGGACCAACCATCTTTTATTATCCCGAGAAATTTTTCCCCCTTGAATAAGGGGAAAGGAAAAAGGACCCCAGTTTTTTCAATTATTACATCAATTAAACTCAAGAAGAAGATTTTTCGCAAGTTTTACAAAACTCGGTGATACAAAGTTTATGGCAACCTAAATCCTTCAAAGTCAAATTTCCCCATGACCAGTTTTCTAAGACTTTTGATGAAATTGAAAAATTATATGACATTTTAATCAAAAGAACACGGCCCAAATCAGACCTTTTGAATTGCTACCATGTTTCCGGGGGATGATAGAACTTTTGAAGGGCCCAAAGCTTGTATAAAGCCCTTAACAATTCGACCTAGAGCACCCCAAACCCCCACCAACCCACCCGCAGGAATAGGCTCCCGCAGCGCGTATTTAAACCCCCCCCCGAAAAGTACGATAAACTTTATCCTCTCACCCCTAGTGGGGCTCTAAGGAACCCAAGTTCGGAAATGGAAAAAATTTCCGTAATTGCGGGGGGAAAAACGGGGCGAAAAATTTCCCGGAAAATATTGTATCGTGTACCCCCCCCAAGCTACTTCGCTTCCCATGGGGCCGGCTCTTTCACTCTGGGGAAAAATATCCTTTTCCAAAAAATTTAGCGAAAAAACGCTAACCTGGGGAACCGTGCCCAAGTGCGTCGGGGCACACCCGGGAAATTGTCCAAAATCACCCCCCCCATGCAAACACCCCCCGATGACAGGGCCCAAGGGGTTTTTTTTGACCCACCTTGCCGCGCTAATATGCCAGTTCTCAGCGGGTCCTTGTCTTTAACAAATGAAAAAGCGCAACAGCAATTAGAGCGTGTCCGACACCTTATGTACCGGTTGACAAGGGAAAGCAAAAGAATCGACGAATTTGGTTTAAATTATTCTGGTGTCCCGGGGGGAAAGGGCGGTGATAGCCAAAAGGCAACATAAAAGGGTAATTTTTTCCCCAGTACATTGGCATAGCAAAAAAACAGGGGCCCTGAAGGGGGACAATGAATTCCCTCTCTTAACAATTTTTTAAGACATATTACTGAAACGGGAAATTCAGACAGCTTACTCGTCCGTCAGTGACCCCATATTGACAGTACCTTTAAAATCATCCCAGATGAGGTGGAAATTGAACGCAGCGCCTCCCCCGAAGCTCTAGAAAAGGGAAATACTACAGCTTTTCTGTGGAGAAAGCAAGGCACTGGCAGCATCAGCGGTGGCAGCAGTGCCGGGTGGCGGCAAACGGGAGCAGCAGCGGCAGCGGGGGTGCCAACGGTTTCTGCGTCAGTCCCAGCCGGTGCGATTGGAACTAAACGAGACAGTGGCATGCGTGAAAATGGACATGGCCTGATGGGAGTCGAGGTCACTTCACGCGGAAACGCAACGACAGCACGATGATGTGGATATTTTATTCCTAAATGCTGTAACTAATAAAAAAATAAAAATGTAAAGTCTTCAAACTAAAGTTTTTTTTAAGCCTTTAAAATATATATATAATGGTCCTATATTTTGTATTTGCCTCATACTGTCTCTGTCCCCAACATGGACAGAGGGGGTCCGGGGAAATATATCTCTTTTGAGCAGTTTAGAAAATATTGACATTTTTTGACAATACAGCTTCGGGCCCTTTTAAAATATAATTACTGCGACGCCTTTTAAATCCATCCTTGAACTACGAAATCCTTGCTTAATGTTTTGTTTTCCCAAAAAATTCAATGTTTAACAAGAGACGATGCCGAAAAGCGGCATTGACATTATACAAAATCACATTACTGAAACAGGAATAAGTACAGAAGCAGTAGTCCACCACTTTTCACCAAAAAAAAGATGTGTTATCGACAGATAACCCGCCATATTATTGAAGAAATTAATCGACAGCTAACAGCTGATTTAAAAAAGCCTTTAGAGATAATTTTTTCGGCCACATTTCCCGAAAGGAAAAATACTCAATTATGATCGGAATTGGGAGGGTTTTAGTTTCGACGAGATCGCGAACCTTTACGGGAAAAAACAATGCGGGCCACTTTATTTAAAGCTCAATTTAAACCGAGAATAGCTCGGTGCTTGGGCTTTGCAGTGCTGAAAAATATTATTTATTTCGTAGTGACTTTGCCCGAGGGGACCTCTCTCCCCAAGCAGATTGCCCATTCAAACCTGATCCCACTGCTGGATTTGTTTATGTTTTAATATATAGTGATATTGTGGAACTGCAAATATAAAGGCAGTCAGTTAGTCAATATTCTGGATGCTTTCGCCTTTCAGGAGAGTTATTTAAAAAGGGGCTCATCCCATGATGTACAAACCTCTATGCGTAACTAAATTAGATAAAATAGCTATCAAAATGACAGATCAGTTTGGTCGTAATCTGTCTTTTGAAAGCGGGCATTCCACTACCGTGTGTTACATGTAAGACCGATAAATAAATAGAACCAACTCAGCGTAAAAATGGTTATTGGTTTCTCTAACCCCCAAAAATGCGTGTACCCTTTCAAGTGCCCTCTGAGCAGGAATTTCGGGGGTTTATTCTCCCCAAAACCCTCCATGTGGGAGCTGGTCTGGGGGATATACAAACTTTTCACGCCCATACAGAGTCCGAGGTGGGGATTTTTTTCGGCTTTAGCGGGTCTAGCTAAAAGAGCTTTACCTTTTTCTTTTCAGAGTGGCTGCGCCAAGTGCAGTAGAATTTGGAACAAAATGCTCGATGATTATCAGTCCCGGAAAAAAAAGACATGAAAGCTGCTCTTAAATCTCACGGGATAGATGCTTTTAAAAAGGGGTTGCAAAGAAAGTTATTACAGGTGGCAGAGTAAACAGGGTGGCTTAAGCGACGGGTGAATAATAAATGCAGGTTAAAATAAACGGGCCCACGAAGGGCCCAAGTTGGTTATAAAACGGATGTATTCTCTCTCGTTTTAAAACATTGCTTATTACCCCTTGGCAGGGTCGGGGCTGAAAACAGCGGACTCAAAGTCCCGTTAAATGATTATTCTTCAAGCGTCATTAATCAATTCCCGCGACCGCATAGACGAGACAAGTTGAGAGTTCCATAGCTCGCACTCAGAGTTTTGATACTCTACCAGTAAAACCTTCCTCTCTCTCAAAAACAAAAAGATAATTTTCTAGAATTTAGAATTCCGGGAGTTCCCGGAGCATTTCTAGATTTAGGCAAAATAGTTATAGAATTTAGAGTGACTCTAACAGAGGCTGATGGGCCAAAGTCCCACTAGGGGAAAAAAAGCAACATCGCTCTGATTTAAAAAAGGATTTTCCAACACGTTATTTTTAAAAGTTCCAGTGTTTCCTGGGCGAGCAAATAACGGAAACAAAAATTTTAGTTTTTAATTACTGGTCATTCATTAAACTCTGCCCGCTCAGTAAAAACGAAGCCAGTTGCCGAGTATCGCCCGACTGGGGTATCTCTTGCCCCGACTTTAAGGAGGAGAAGGTATAAATAAATTGTTCGATACAGCCTATTTCGCCCGCACATCGGCAAAAGAACCACAGATTTCCCGACAAAGAATGATAAAGAACAGGGGATAAACTCTGTGTTTTCCCCTTTGGGTCTGGACATATCCAAATCTGGACCCCAAAATCTGCTTGACAATATCGATTTAAAAATTAGGCTGGAAAATTTTCCCCCCAAGCGGGGGACTCTGAAAAACAGCGATGATGCCAGCACGTACCAGCTCCATATTAATTACGCTAAGCTATGGCTTAATAGGGTATACCCATATACATCAGTTTATATGGCCTTGAACAAGTCTCTAGCCTTAGACGCAAACCCGGGATAATATATACTTTTAATCGCACTCTAAGTAAAAATTATGTGCTAGGTCACAATCAAACAAGCCCCCTAATAGATCAGCCAGGGGTCATGTAATTCCCGCCAAAATTTTCATGGTAATTTTGCCCATGACAGCCTATGCAGGAAAACATAAGGAGAATGGGTCTATTTTTGAGCATGGGGATTAGCCAGTTTATCTGAAATGTATTAATAATAATACATTTTTATCGCATAAGCAGTGATTTCCCCCATCATTATAGTAAATTATATTATGAAGCAATTAACTCTCTGGGCATTGAGGAAGAAAATTTAATTCTCTATAAATTTCATTCGCCTTCCGGGCGCGAACCATCAATATTTTCAATTTAACAGACAGCCAAGTGGAAGACCTCTCCCGATTGAAAAATCTTTGGGAACTTGAGATTGAATTCAGTTCTCTAAGCCCGCCCCTCTTAATAAGGTAGTTTTATTATTTGCTCAGACCACTGGTGTTTTATCCATCGACCAGAATAGATCTGTTCATTGTGATGTGCGAGCATAATTAAAAAAAGAATTGCGCAGAAATAAATAATAGTTTAATTCCCCCCCCTAGGAAATAAAGTCACATATATTGGCTGTTTCACTATAGACGCTCTTACAGCAAATAAGATTAGATGGCTATCCCTCAGACAGGCCCATAGTGCTTGTAAAATAATATTCTTCCTTCGTACAGTTCAAAAGTAATGGGTCATTTTTTTTCTCTTCCTTGGACAAGAAAAAATAGTCTATCCTTCTTCTTTGACAGTTACGGGAAAAACCAAGAGAATTATGGCATAAATTTAAAAAAATTTTTAAACTAAATAAAATTAAATATTTATATCGTTTTCCGGCAGAACACAAAGTGATTTTTCACTCACTTGCGGTCTATATGTTATGATGTTTATTCATAAAGCAAGCCTTGTGGGTTTTAAAAGAGCTTTATATTTTTAAAAAAAAATTTCTCGGAAAAATCGCTTTTTATCAATGACAGATTAGTGATAGCATATGCTAGAGAAAATTTTTAAAATGTTACCTCCTTGTGAAATTACTTTTTGGGCTAAGTAGTAAGGTTATATTTGGGGCTTCCCTCTGTGAGGAAGGTCACCTCTGACGAGAGTACCCCCCAAATACCCCTCCTGGCTGGTAAGGTCCTCTTTTGAGCTGTATATAAGAGCCGCTGAAGCGTCTTCCCCGCAAAAGATAGAGGCTGACCTCTCCATAGCCTTTTACTCTCATCATGATGAAGGAAGGCAGACATTCTCGATTCGGGTAAGCGAGACATTTATTTTGCTAAAACCTTCTCTTTGAATATTAACGAAACAAACGAGCGCAAGAGATTATAATAATTTTTAAAGTTGAGTCTCTTTTTTCAAAGTTTTCACTGGGCCAGTCAGAATTTGTAAAGTTTTGATTTTATCGGTGGTGATTGGTCTTTCTCTTTGAATATTAACGAAACAAACGAGCGCAAGAGACTTAAAATTTAATTTTAAAGTTGAGTCTCCTTTTTTCTTCAACAGTTTTCACTGGGCCAGTCAGAATTTGTTAAGTTTTGATTTTATCGGCTGGTAATTGGAAGGGAAGGAACACGCCGGCATCAAACTCCTAAACCGTGCCCATTGTGATGATAGCAGGAAAACGCAAACATAGACTTCCTCAGGAAAGGGTATGTCTTCTATGTTTCCCTCCTTTGGTAGATTAGAGACGAGTCCCACTCCTTTATTTGAAAGTGATAAATATGTTCTCTTTATGACTTACAGCCTGTGGAAGATGGGAACAGTTCATCTGATATAGAGGAGCCTATGAAGAAAGAACCAGATCTCGACAACGATGAAACGCAGAGCCTTCCCTCATGTCAGTCTGATGACCTCGTTGTGGACCTCTCTACGCTCGCTACTGCTCAATCTGATGACTCTGTTGAGGTCACTGCCGCAGCAGGTGCTGAACAAACTGGCGACCTTGAAGCGCACCCTGACAACCAGTCGGAGAAGGAAGGGAAAACCCCCGACGTGAGAGTAAATGCTGGAGATGGAGTAAAGCCAGCAGATGGAGTAAAGACAGCAGATGGAGTAAAGACAGCAGATGGAGTAAAGGCAGATGATGATGTACCTGAAAAGGAAATCATTTTCGAGAGGGAGGTTGTCAATCTTATAGAAAGTGAACAGGAGGAGCGCAGTCATTCAGTCTAACCACTAAAACTTGCACAGTTTCGCCCCTTTGCTCGCGCTAAAAAAACTTTGCACAGCTTTTGCCCTTTTGTATGTGAATTAATAAAAAAATTGTCAAACTCTGATTTTTATTTACATATAACTATATATTACTATCTTCTCTAGTCTAAACATATATATATATATAAACAATATCGCACCATCTGAGAGTGGGTAAGAGGAAAATATATATGTCAAAGTTCCTATAAGAGCTCTATCAGCACAAAGGTCTTCCCTAGATGACCTTTCTCACTGCTTTAAGCCTCCCCCACCTGGAAAGATCTAGCAGCTGCAAGAATAAACAGTACCGTAGTACCGGGAAGAACCTTTTTTTTGCTGAGGTATGGGCGGGCGAGCAACATTCCCTCGGAGACCAGCTACCCTCCATTATCGCGTTCTTTAAACCCAGCAGTGTTGTGAAGTAGCAACAGTTGCGTCAGTGAGTTGCATACCGGGGGAACTCCCTCGGAGATGGCAAGCTTGTACCCAGTCACCTGAATCCTTTGTACTGCCTCTCCCATCTAACAGAGTGATAGAGTTTGGGGGAGTTCCCGAAGTGATCATTACCTACCTTTTATACTTTTGTAATACACAGAAATAAGTCTCTCTATCCCCTTGGGGGATGATTAAACATATTAAACTTGTACCCCTGACAGCCCTGAGGTTATGCAGACCCCCCATTATCACATTGTTTTCCACACTCATTATCCTGGAATCTGCCACCTGCCCACCTGAATCCTTTGTTCTACTTCTGTTCCTACTTAGGGAATGCATAGGAATAAGTCTCTCTATCCCCTTTGGGGGGTGATTAAACATATTAAACTCGTAAACCCCGTCAGCCCTAAGGTCATGCAGACCCCCCATTATCACATTCTTTTCCATGGTCATTATCCTGGAATTTGCAGTGTTTTAGATCGACCAATTACCCCTACGGTAAGGTCAATATTTCCAGAGTAGAAAATTTTG
>NC_069402.1:694453-719672 GCF_026875155.1 Cherax quadricarinatus | reverse complement strand
GGTTTGAGCAAGGACACGCAACAGAATCGACGAATTTGGTTTAAATAGTCTGGTGTCCCTGGGACGGGCGTGATAGCAATGGCCAACATCAAACGGGTAATTTTACCCCAGTACATTGGCATGAGCAGAAAACAGGCCGATGAATGGCACACTGAATATCTCCCTCTCATTAACATATTTCAAGACATATTACTGAAACGGGAAATTCAGACATGCTTGCTCGTACCGTCAGTGAGCCCATACTTGGCAGTACCTAAAATCATCCTAGATGAGGTGGAAATTGAACGCGGCGCCTCCCCCGAAGCTCTAGAACGGGAAATACTACAGCTGTCTGTGGAGAAGCAAGGCACTGGCAGCATCAGCGGTGGCAGCAGTGCCGGTGGCGGCAGCGGCAACAGCAGCAGCAGCAGCGGCAGCGGCGGTGTCAACGGTGCTGACGTCGGACCAGCCGGTGGGATTGGAACTAAACGAGACAGTGGCATGCGTGAAATGGACATGCCTGATGGAGTCGAGGTCACTTCACGCGGAAAACGCAAACGACAGCACGATGATGTGGATATTTTATTCCTAAATGCTGTAACTAATAAAAAAATAAAAATGTAAAGTCTTCAAACTAAAGTTTTTTTAAGCCTTTAAAAAATATATATAATGGTCTATATTTTGTATTTGCCTCATACTGTCTCTGTCCCTCAACATGGACAGAGGGGGTCCGGGAAATATATCTATTTGAGCAGTTTAGAAAATATTGACATTTTCGACAATACAGCTTCGGCCTTTCAAAATATAATTACTGCAACGCCTTTAAATCCATCCTTGAACTACGAAATAGCCTTGCTTAATGTTTTGTATCCCAAAAAATTCAATGTTCTAACAAGAGACGATGCCGAATGCGGTATTGACATTATACAAAATCACATTACTGAAACAGGAATAAGTACAGAAGCAATAGTCCACCACTTTCTACCAAAAAATGATGTGTTATCGACAGATGCCAGCCATATTATTGAAGAAATTAATCGACAGCTAACAGCAGATTTAAAAAAGCCTTTAGAGATAATTATTCGGCACATTTCCCGAAAGGGAAAATACTCAATTATGATGTCGGAATTGGGAGGGTTTTAGTTTCGACGAGATCGCGAACCTTTAACGGGAAAAAACAATGCTGCCACTTTATTTAAAGCTCAATTTAAACCGAGAATAGCTCGGGTGCTTGGGCTTAGCAGCGCTGAAAAATATTATTTATTTCGTAGTGACGCGCCCGAGGGGACCTCCTTCCCCAAGCAGATTGCCCATTCAAGCCTGATCCCACTGCCGGAGTTGATTATGTTTTAATATATAGTGATATTGTGGAACCGCAAATATAGGTAGTCAGTTAGTCAATATTCTGGATGCTTTCGCCTTTCAGGAGAGTTATTCAAAAGGTGCTCATCCTATGATGTACAAACCTCTATGCGTAACTAAAATTAGATAAAATCGCTATCAAAATGACAGATCAGTTTGGTCGTAATCTGTCTTTTGAAAGCGGTCATTCCACTACCGTAGTGTTACATGTAGAACCTATAAATAAATAGAACCAACTCTGCGTAAAAATGGTTATTGTTTCTCTAACCGCCAAACATGCGTGTACCCTTTCAAGTGCCCTCTGAGCAGGAATTTCGGAGTTTATTCTCCCTAAAACCCTCCCATGTGGGAGCTGGTCTGGGAGATATACAAACTTTTCACGCGCCATACAGAGTCCGAGGTGGGGGATTTTTTTCGGCTTTAGCGGGTCTAGCTAAAAGAGCTTTACCTTTTCTTTTCAGAGTGGCTGCGCCAAGTGCAGTAGAATTTGGAACTAAAATGCTCGATGATTATCAGTCTGGAAAAACAGACATGAAAGCTGCTCTTAAATCTCACGGGATAGATGCTTTAAAAGGAGTTGCAAAGACAGTTATTACAGGCGGCAGAGTAAGCAGGGTGACTAAGAGACGGCTGAATAATAAATGCAAGTTAAATAAACGCCGACGAAGCCAAGTTGCTTATAAAACGGATGTATTCTCTCTCGTATAAACAGTTGCTTATTAGCCATGGCGGGTGTCGGGGCTGAAAACAGCGGACTCAAAGTCCCGTTAAATGATTATTCTTCAAGCGTCATTAATCAATTCCCGCACCGCATAGACTGAGACAAGTTGAGAGTTCCATACTCGCACTCAGAGTTTTGATACTCTACCAGTAAACCTTCCTCTCTCTCAAAAACTAAAAGATAATTTTCTAGAATTTAGAATTCCTGAGTTCCCGGGCATTTCTAGATTTAGGCAAAATAGTTATAGAATTTAGAGTGACTCTAACAGAGGCTGATGGGCAAAGTCCACTAGGGGAAACAAGCAACATCGCCCTCATAAATGGATTTTCCAACACGTTATTTAAAAGTGTCCAGTGTTTCCTGGGCGAGCAAATAACGGAAACAAATTCTAGTTTTAATTACTGGTCATTCATTAAACTCTGCAGCTCAGTAAAACGAAGCCAGTTGCCGAGTATCGCCCGACTGGGGTATCTCTTGCCCGACTTTAAAGGAGGAGAAGGTATAACTAAATTGTTCGATACAGCCTATTTCGCCCGCACATCGGCAAAAGAACCACAGATACTGACAAAGAATGATAAAGAACAGGGCATAACTCTGTGTTTTCCCTTGGCTCTGGACATATCCACTCTGGACCAATATCTGCTTGACAATATCGATTTAAAAATTAGGCTGGAATTATCCCCTCAAGCGTGGACTCTGAAAACAGACGATGATGCCAGCACATACCAGCTCCATATTAATTACGCTAAACTATGGCTTAATAGGGTTTAAAACCATATACATCAGCTTATATGGCCTTGAACAAGTCTCTAGCCTTAGACGCAAAGCCGATAATATATACTTTTAATCGCACTCTAAGTAAAAATTATGTGCTAGGTCACAATCAAACGAGCCTCCTAATAGATCAGCCATGGGGTCATGTAATTCCCGCCAAAATTTTCATGGTAATTTTGCCCATGACAGCCTATGCAGGAAAACATAAGGAGAATGGTCTATATTTTGAGCATGGGGATCTAGCCAGTTTATCTGTATGTATTAATAATAATACAGTTTATCGCATAAGCAGTGATTTCCCCCATCATTATAGTAAATTATATTATGAGGCAATTAACTCTCTGGGCATTGAGGAAGAAAATTTAATTCTCTATGAATCATTCGCCTCCGGGCGAACCATCAATATTTTCAATTTAACCGACAGCCAAGTGGAAGACGCTCTCCCGATTGAAAAATCTGGTAACTTGAGAATTGAATTACAGTTCTCTAAGCCCGCCCCTCATAATAAGGTAGTTTTATTATTTGCTCAGACCACTGGTGTTTTATCCATCGACCAGAATAGATCTGTTCATTGTGATGTGCGAGCATAAATAAAAAATGAATTGCGCAGAAATAAATAATAGTTTAATTCCCGCCCTAGGAAATAAAGTCACATATATTGGCTGTTTCACTATAGACGCTCTACAGCAAATAAGATTAGATGACTATCCCTCAGACAGGCCCATAGTGCTTGTAAGTAATATTCTTCCTTCGTACAGTTCAAAAGTAATGGGTCATTTTTTTTCTCTTCTCTTGGACAAGAAAAATAGTCTATCCTTCTTCTTTGACAGTTACGGGAAAAAACCAGAGAATTATGGCATAAATTTAAAAAAATTTTTTAAACTAAATAAAATTAAATATTTATATCGTTTATCCGGCAGAACACAAAGTGATTTTTCACTCACTTGCGGTCTATATGTTATGATGTTTATTCATAAAGCAAGCCTTGTGGGATTAGAAAGAGCTTTATATTTTTTAAAAAAAAAATTTCTCGGAAAAATCGCTTTTTATCAATGACAGATTAGTGATAGCATATGCTAGAGAGAATTTTAAAATGTTACCTCCTTGTGAAAATACATTTTGCCTAAGTAGTCAAGGTTATATTTGTGCTTCCCTCTGTGAGGAAGGTCACCTCTGACGAGAGTATCCCCCCAAATACCCCTCCTGGCTGGTAAGGCCCTCTCTGAGCTGTATATAAGAGCCCGCTGAAGCTGTCTTCCCCGCAAAAGATAGAGGCTGACCTCTCCATAGCCTTTTACTCTCATCATGGTGAAGGAAGCAGACATTCTCGATTCTGGTAAGCGAGACATTTATTTTGCTAAAACTTCTCTTGAATATTAACGAAACAAACGAGCGCAAGAGACTTATAATAATTTTTAAAGTTGAGTCTCTTTTTCAACAGTTTTCACTGGACCAGTCAGAATTTGTAAAGTTTTTGATTTTATCGGCTGGTAGATTGGATATTCTCTTTGAATATAACGAAAAAACGAGCGCAAGAGACTTATAATAATTTAAGGTGATCTCCTTTTTTCTTCAAAGTTTTCACTGGCCAGTCAGAATTTTTAAAGTTTTGATTTTATCGCTGTAGATTGAAGGGAAGGACAACCGGCATCAAACTCCTAAAGCGTGTCATTGTGATGATAGCAGAAACGCAAACATAGACTTCCTCAGGAAAGTATGTCTTTCTATGTTCCCTCCTTTGTGATTAGACGATCCACTCCTTATTTGAAAGTGATAAATATGTTCTCTTTATGACTTACAGCCTGTGGAAGATGGGATCAGTTCATCTGATATAGAGGAGCCTATGAAGAAAGAACCAGATCTCGACAACGATGAAACGCAGAGCCTTCCCTCATGTCAGTCTGATGACCTCGTTGTGGACCTCTCTACGCTCGATACTGCTCAATCTGATGACTCTGTTGAGGTCACTGCCGCAGCAGGTGCTGAACAAACTGGCGACCTTGAAGCGCACCCTGACAGTCAGTCGGAGAAGGAAGGGAAAACCCCCGACGTGAGAGTAAATGCTGGAGATGGAGTAAAGCCAGCAGATGGAGTAAAGACAGCAGATGGAGTAAAGGCAGATGATGATGTACCTGAAAAGGAAATCATTTTCGAGCGGGAGGTTATCAATCTTACAGAAAGTGAACAGGAAGGAGCGCAGTCATTCAGTCTAACCAGTAAAACTCGCACAGTTTCGCCCCTTTGCTCGCGCTAAAAAAACTTTGCACAGCTTTTGGCCCTTTTGTATGTGAATTAATAAAAATATTGTCAAACTCTGATTTTTATTTACATATAACTATATATTACTATCTTCTCTTAGTCTAATAATATATATATATATATATATATATAAAATATAAACAATATCGCACCACTTAAGCCTCTACCCATCTGAGAGTGGGTAAGAGGAAAAGTATATGTCAAAGTTCCTATAAGAGCTCTATCAGCACAAAGGTCTTCCCTAGATGACCTTTCTCATGCTTTAAGCCTCCCCCACCTGAAAAGATCTAGCAGCTGCAAGAATAAACAGCCCTGTCAGCCCTAAGGTCATACAGACCCCCATTATCACATTATTTTCCATGGTCATTATCCCGGAATCCGGTTCCCTCGGGGACCAGCTACCCATCCATTACCGCGTTCTTTAAACCCAGCAGTGTTGTGAAGTAGCAACAGTCGCGTCAGTGAGTTGCAGGCCGGAAGGGGGGGGGATCCCTCGAGATGGCAAGCTTGTACCCAGTCACCTGAATCCTTTGTACGCCTCCCCATATCAGAGTGATTGATTTGGGGGAGTCAGAAGTGATCATTCACCTCTATTACTTGTAATAAACGAGAATCCTCTAATTTCCATGAGAGACAAAGTTTAAATTATTTAAGATAAAACAGCTGACAAAGGTGGAGGAAGACGGAAGAAGCTAATAGCAGTACTGGATGAAAGGAGAGAACAGATGCAAGAGGAACCTAGAGATGAGAGACAGTTGCATCTTTGTGCGGGGAAGTAGAAAAAACGTTAAGAGATTTTTTCCCCAGGGTCAAGCATCGACGCCGAAGGAGAGTAGATCTTCGCCACATCTCGTAGTTTTTCATGCTTTAGAAGTAGTGTTCTTGAAGTGAGAGGAGGAATAAAAAATGTAAATTGTTAACTAATAAAATATATTTGTAAGAGAGACTTTTTGTTTACCTTTGAAAAAATAGGTTATTATCTTGTTTACACAGATGCCCGATGTAGCCGGAAGGAGGAGCGGGCGCAGGGCTGATAATCACCGAGGACTCAATGAAGAAGGCTGGCTGCATACTCATCGAGGACCCTACCCAAATTATTAAGTCGTACCCAGTCACCTGAATCTTCTGTATGCTTCCCATTATCAGATTGATGAGTTTGGGGAGTCAGAAGTGATCATTACCTCCTTATTATACTTAGTAAATACACAGGAAATAAGTCTCTCTTCCTTGGGGGATGATTAAACATATTAAAATGTACCCTGAAGCTGAGGTTTGAGACCCCTTATCACATTCTTTCACACTATTATCTGGGTATCTGCACTGCACACTGAATCTTTGTTCTACTTATGTACCTACTTATTAAATGCCTAGGATAAGACACTCTATGCCCTTGGGGGATGATTCAAAAATATTAAAACTATACCTGTCACCCCTAAGGTCATGCAGAACCCTCATTATTATTTTCCTTGGTCATTATCGGCGTGTTCTAGATCGACACTTTATACTACTCACAGAGTCTAATATCTCACCTAATAACATGTTATCACGTGATTTTCTCAATCCACGCTCTATAGTCCTTAATTGTCTTCTCTTTTTGTATTCTCACCAAATCAACAAATGTATACCTGTTATATTTAATAAATGCTTAATTCTGTTAAGTAATCAGATTCGATTCTTCTTGTGATTTCACATTGGTTTCTGAAAAACATTTAATATTTAGTAATATTACGTCCGTTCAGTAATGGGGGTCAAGAAGGTACCATTCTCACCAACTCCACCAAAGTTTTCTTTGCAATAATACCCATCATTGATTTCTCATATTTATATTATTCGCACTCACTCTTATGTTCCATGATCTTTGACAAATCTGGGGGTTTTCTGAGGTTTTCCCGGGTGAGTAGAGGTGGGTTGATTCCTGACGGGACTGAGCTTATTCTTGCGTTTAACTCACGCGTCTAGATCACCACCTCCTACAAATTTCATCTCTCCCGATTTTTACTATCTGAGTGTTTCCGATCATAACTGAATCGGTTACATAGATAAAAATTCTTTCATGATTTATAAAAATCTTGGAAATAATATCATGTAGAGGTAATATAATATTAGAAGATTTCCCACTCTGGATACACAGAAAATATTTTTTTTACGTGAAAAACAATTTTTATTAAAGGCTAATGAAACTAAGTCTTTTCTTGTACTTTTTAAATTTTTTAGGGCCTATTGGTATTTTATTCTTGAATCAAATTCTTGAAAAATCTCATGATACAATTATGTTTGTTTTATTAAAAACTGTTGTAAATTAAAACTATTCCGTTAATTGATTGGGAGACTATTAGTAATGTAATATTCGCGGTAAAAATTTTTAAATAATGATTTTTTCATAGTATTCAATCAAAATATCTTCTTTGACCAAGGTTTAAAAAGTGTAATATAACCTTTATAAGATACCAAATATGTGCGTAATTCACCAATTTTTTTCGTTTCAATTCTCTGTCGATAATATATTCTGGAGGTGGTATGACTGGGGTCAAATTCTTCGCGATAAATGTTCCTTTATCTTTTCAACTTCAAATCTTTCAAAATGTTCTGTCTGTTTTAGGTTGGAGAATTAGTTAATATCTATTTATTTTAAATATTTCCTATGTTATTGTGTGCGAAAACCCTCCTTTAAAGGGAGGATCTTTAAGAGTAATATCTTGTTGTGTCTCAACAGTCAATTTTTCACTGATTGTTTCTTATTGATCTTCCATTTTTATAATTTATGCGAAAATGATGCTCCTTATGTCATTCAATGTCGTAATACCATGGGACTTGAATGGGTTTTAC
Organism: Cherax quadricarinatus; assembly: GCF_026875155.1. Classification (NCBI taxonomy): domain Eukaryota; kingdom Metazoa; phylum Arthropoda; class Malacostraca; order Decapoda; family Parastacidae; genus Cherax; species Cherax quadricarinatus. The sequence goes on along the minus strand of NC_069402.1, from coordinate 711,751 downwards.
ACCTAATCCCGAGTGGGGAGTTGAATTATACGTCTACCAATCATTTACACTTTTGAATATTAAAAATTTATTGGCAGTGTTATATACTTGTTTAATTTCGTTTATCAGATGAACTGATCCACATCTTCCACAGGCTGTACGTCATAAAGAGAACATATTTTTCCCCAAACTTTCAAATTAAAGGTAGTGGGACTCGTCTCTAAGCTACCAAAGGAGGGAAAATAGAAAGAAATACCCTTTCCTGAAGGAGTCTAATGGTTTGGTTTCCTGCTATTCATCACAATGACACACGCTTTGGAGTTTGATGCCGGCGTGTTCCTTCCACTTCCATAATTACCAGCCGATGAAATCAAAACTTTACTAATTTGACTGGTCCAGTGAAAATGTTGAAAAAAGGAGTCTAACTTTAAAATTATTATTTAAGTCTCTTGCGCTGTTTGTTTCGTTAATATTCAAGAGAAGTTTTAGCAAATAAATGTCTCGCTTACCAGATATCGAGAATGTCTGCTTCCTTACCATGATGAGAGTAAATAGGCTATGGAGAGTCAGCCTCTACTATCTTTTGCGGGGTAAGACAGCATTCAGCGGGATCTTATATACAGCTCAGATAGGGCCTTACCAGCCTCCCCCCACCCAGGAGGCGGGGTTTTTGGGGGAGATACTCTCGTCAGAGGTGACCTTCTCACAGAGGGAACGCACAAAATATAACCTTGGACTACTTAGCGTAAATGTATTTTACAAGGAGGTTAATTTTAAAATTCTCTCTAGCATATGCTATCATAATTTGTCATTGATAAAAAGCGATTTTTCCGAGATATTTTTTTTAAAACAAAAATTATAAAGCTCTTCTAATCACACAAGGCTTGCTTTATGAATAAACATCATACTATAGGGACCGCAAGTGAGTGAAAAATCACTTTTGTGTTCATGCCGGATAAAACGATTATAAATATTTAAATTTTATGCTCTTAGTTTAAAAAATTTTTCTTAAATTTATGCCATAATTCTCTGGTTTTTTCCACGTACACTGTCAACGAAGAAGGATAGACTATTTGTCTTGTCCAGAGAAGAGAAATAAATGACCCATTACTTTTGAACTGTACGAAGGAAGAATATTACTTACAAGCACTATGGGCCTGTCTGAAGGGATAGTCATCTAATTCTTATTTGCTGTAGGCGTCTACTAGTGAACAAGCCAATATATGTGACTTTATTTCCTAGGGCGGGAATTTAAACTATTTATTTCTGCGCAATTCATTTTTTATTTATGCTCGCACATCACAATGAACAGATCTATTTTGGTCGCGGATAAAACACCAGTGGTCTTCTGAGCAAATAATTAAAACTACCCTTATTATGTGGGGCGGGCTTAGAGAACTGTAATTCAATTCGCAAAGTTACCAGATTCTTTTAAATCGGGGAGAGCGTCTTCCACTTGGCTGTCGGTTAAATTGAAATATTGATGGTTCGCGGAGGCGAATCGATTCTTTAGAGAATTATACTTTTCTTCCTCAATGCCCAGTGAGTTAATTGCTTCATAATATAATATTACTATAATGATGGGGGAAATCACTGCTTATGCGATAAACTGTATTATAATTTATAACTACAGGATAATACTGGCTAGATCCAATGCTCAATATATAGAACCATTCTCCTTAGATTTTTCCTGCATAGGCTGTCATGGGCAAAATTACATGACAAAATTTTGGCGGGATTACATGACCCGCCGTAGATGGTGATCTTATTAGGAGGCTCGTTTTTTTTGATTGTTGACCTTGCACATAATTTTTAACTTAGAGTGCGAATTAAAAAGTATATTTTTTTTTATTATCGGCTTTGCGTCTAAGGCTAGAGGACATGTTCAAGCGCCTTATTATGATGATGTATATGGGTATAACCTATTTATAGCCATTAGTTTAGCGTAATTAATATTGGAGCTGGTATGTGCTGGCATCAACGTCTGTTTTCAGAGTCCACGTTGAGGGATAATTCCAGGCCTATTTTTAATTCGATATGTCAAGCGATATTGGTCCAGAGTGGATTTGTCCAGAGCCAAGGGTAAACACAGAGTTGTGCCTGTTCTTATCAATTCCTTTGTCAGTATCTGTGGTTCTTTTGCCGTTGTGGCGGGCGGAAATATGGCTGATCGTAACCAATTTAGTTATACCTTTCTCCTCCTTTAAAGTGGGCAAGAGGATACCCCAGTCGGGCGGATACTCGGCAACTGGCTTCGTTTATTACTGTGCTGCAGGAGTTTTAATGAATGACCAGTAATTAAAACTAGTATTTGTTTAGTTATTTGCTCGCCAGGAAACAACTGAGGACATTTGAAATAAAAGTGTTGGAAAATCCATTTATGAGGGGCCGAGTTGCCTTGTTTCCCATAGTGGGACTTTGCAAATCAGCCTTATTAGAGTCACTCTTAATTTATTAAATATTTTGGCCTAAATTAGAAATGCCCCGGGGTACTCAGGAATTCTAAATTCTAGAAAATTATCTTTTAGGTTTTTGCACGAAGGGGGGAGACGAAGGATTACTGGTTAGAGTTCAAAACTCACGGAAAGTGCGAGCTATGGAACTCTCAACTTGTCTCAGTCTATGCGGTCGCGGGAAATGATAATGACGGTTGAAGAATATTCATTTAACGGGACCTTTGAGTCCGCTGTTTTCAGCCCGGAGCCCGCCTGGCTATTAAGCAAACTGTGTATACGAAGAGGAGAATACATCCGTTTTATATGCAACTTGGGCTTCGTTCGGCGTTTATGTAACTTGCATTTATTATTCAGCGTCCTCTTCGTCACCCTGATTACTCTGCCGCCTGTAACTAACTGTCTCTTGCAACTCCTTTTAACAGCCATCTATCCGTGAGATTTAAGAGCAGCTTTATGTGTTTTTCCAAGACTGATAATCATCGAGCATTTAGTCCCAAATTCTCTACTGCATTGGCGAGCCACTCATGAAAAGAAAAGGTAAAGCTCCTTTTAGGCTAGACCCGCTAAAGCCGAAAAAAAATCCCCCCACCTCGGACTCTGTATGGGCGTGAAAAGTTTGTATATCTTCCCAGGACCAGCTCCCATGGGAGGGTTTTAGGGCGAATAAATCCCCGGAAATCCTGCTCAGAGGGCACTTGAAATGGGTACACGCATGTTGGCGGTTAGAGAAACAATAACCATTTTACGCAGAGTTGGTTCTATTTATTTACTCGGTTTAAATGTAACACTACGGTATGTGGAATGACCGCTTTCAAAAGACAGATTGCGACCAAAACTGATCTGTCTTTTTGATAGCTATTTTATCTATTTCGGTTACAGCATAGTGGTTGTACATCATAGGATGTGCACCTTTGGAATAACTCTCCAGAAAGGCGACAAGCATTCAAGATATTGACTAACTGATACCGTATATTTACGACCCACGAACGTACCACAACTATCACTAGATATTAAACACATAATCACTCCGGCCCAGTGGGATTGGCTTGAATGGGGCAATTGCTTGGGGAAAGGAGGTCCCCTCGGCGCGCTCACTACGAAATTAATAATATTTTTCTGCGCTGCTAAGCTCCCTGCACCGAGCTATTCTCGGGTTAACTTGGCTATAATAAAGTGGCAGCTTTGTTTTTTCCGTAAAGGTTGCGGACTCGTCGAAACTAAAAACCCTCCCAATTTTCCAGACATCATAATTGAGTATTTTCCCTTTCGGGAAATGTGCACGACATAATGTTCTCTAAAGGCTTTTTTTAAATCTGCTGTTAGCTGTCGATTTAATTTCTTCAAGAATATGGATGGCATCTGGTCGATAAACATCATTTTTTGGTTTAGACAGTGGTGGGACTATTGCTTATGTAACTTATTCCTGTTTCTGTAATGCTGATTTTGTATAATGTCCAATACCGCATTCGGCTTTAGTCTTGTTAGAAACATTGAATTTTTTGGGATACAAAACATTAAAGAAGGCTATTTCGTATGTTCAAGGATGGATTTAAAGCGTTGCAGTAATTTATATTTTGAAAAAGGCCGAAGCTGTATTGTCGAAAATGTCCATCTATTTTCTAAACTGCTCAAATAGATATATTTCCCAGGACCCCCTCTGTCCATGTTGAAGGGACAGATGACAGTATGAGGCAAATACAAAATTATAGACATTATATATATTTTTAAAGGCTTAAAAAACTTTAGGGTGAAGGACTTTACATAATTTTATTGTTTTTTTTAGTTAAGTCATTTAGGGATAAATATCCACATCATCGTGCTGTCATTTGCGTTTTCCGCGTGGAAGTGACCTCGGTCTCCATCAGGATGTCCATTTTCCACGCATGCCTCTGTTCTGTTTAGTTCCAATCCACCGGCCTGGTCCGACGTCTGCACCGTGGACAACGCCGCGCCCGATGCTGCTGCTGCTGTGCCGCTGTCCGCACCGGCACTGCTGCCACCGCTTGATGGCTGCCAGTGCATTGCTTCTCACAGAAAGCCTGTTAGTATTTCCCATTCTGGAGGCTTCGGGGAGGCTCCGCGTTTCCATTTTCCACCTCATCTAGGATGATTTTGGTACTGCCAAGTATGGGCTCACTGACGGTTACGAGCAAGCATGTCTGAATTTCCCGTTTCTGTTAATATAGTCTTGTAATATGTTAATGAGAGGGAGATATTCAGTGTGCCATTCATCGGCTGTTTTTGCTCATGCCAATGTATGGGTAAAATTACCCCGTTTGTATGTTGCCATTGGCTTTCACCGCCGTCCAGGGAACACAGACATAAATTTAACCAAATTCGTCGTTTCTGTTGCGTGTTCCTTGCTCAAAACCGCGTATCATAATGCGTTTGTCGAGGACTACGCTCTAATTGCTGTTGCGCTATTTCATTATTTTCAAGACAAGGACCCGCTGAGAAATGACCATTTTGTGCTTGCAGGTGAGGTCTTAAAAATCCTCTGGCCTGTCGTCAAGGGTTGTGGGTGCATGGTGGGGGTGTTTTCTGGGACACACTTTCCCCGGGTGTTGCCGATCTGCAGCTATGGCACGGTTCACAGGCTTAGCGGATTTCGCTCAATTTTGAAAAAGGATATTTTTTCCCTCAAGAGTGAAAGAAAAGCCGGCTCGTAGGGCGAGTAGGAAGTTGCGATTGTGGGGATACACGATACAATACCCCAATATTCCAGGAATTCTTCGCCCGTTATTCCCCGACAATTAGGGAAATTTATATTCATTCTCGTCAACGGTTTGGGTTCCTTAGAGTCCTCGCTTGAGGGGAGGAGTCGGGTAATGTTTATCGAGTAGTCGGCGGCGGGGTTTTAAATACCGCGCTGTGTAGCATCCACTCCTGGCGGGATTGGGTTGGTAGGGGTTTTGGGGGGCTTCTCTAGGTCGGACAATTCGTCTAAGGTGGCCCTTATGTAAAGCTTGGGCCCCTTCAAAAAGCTTCTATCCATATCCCCGGAAATACTGCGTAATAGCATATTCTAAGCTGATCTGATTTCATCCGTCAGTTCTTTCTGATTAAAATTGTATTATAATTTTTTCAATTTAATCAAAAGACTTAGTAACTCTGGTCTGGGGCATTGACTTTGAAGGCCTTCGTTAGCTTTGCCAAAACTTTGAATCACATCGAGCTTTGTTCACAATTGCTGTATAAATATCTTTCGTCTGACGTTAATCTGATGTAATATTATCGACCAAACTGGGGTCTTTTCTCCCTTCTTCATTCAACGGGAGATTAATTCTCTCGGGATAATCAACTGATGGCTGGTCCATTTTTTTTTTTTATGAATAGCACTTCCGAGAGGAACTTCTTGGTCTCTATACCTGTCCGGTATTTACTAAAGCGGGCAAAGCTCTTCTCTCGGACTTTATGAAAGCTTAAATTCTATAGGCTAGCCAGGCAGCTTTTTTTCCTCGGTCTTTTTAACATAAGCGCCTAATAATTGTTTTTTCGCTTGTGATTTTTTATATATCTGGCTCTAATCCTAATAAGGCTCACTAATGTCCCCTACAAGGGGCAAAAGTTTTTTATCGATGTTCGCTCGACTGCTTGTACAAAAGAATTTTATGATATGTAAGATGTTTACAATTATGGTATGGAGGGAATAAAATACCTTCTTATCCCACCGCAATAAAAGAATTTATTCTTGAATTAGATTCAGCATGGATTTCGCGTATGGCTATTCTTCTCTCGTGAAATACAGATCATTATTTCAATTTAACTTTGGGGAAAGAGTCCTCGGCGAGAGGAGAACGACTGTTGTTTTTTCTTGATATTAAAGCATAAAGGTATTTCAGGCGGAGTTTATTATTATTGGTATTTATTTTCTGTTTCGGATTTTTTTTTTTTTTTACTCTTAAGACTCGTCGCGGGCAACTCCGCTGGGCGCGCCTGCCACTGCAGCCGCGCAGCCCGCGGCTGACGCCACTGCCGCACCACCGCACCGACGCCACCGCCGACGGGGCGGCATTACTGCGAGCGAGCTTATTTGTTTTGTTTTTATGGGGGGACCTCACCGTCTCACAAAAGAGCTCGGGTGGGTGCCCGCTCGTGGGAGGGACGGTGGTAGTAACTCGAATCGGCAATTAGACCCTTATGAGGGCGAGTTGCTACGCTGGGAAGCAGGAGCTGACTTTCTCTTCCTTGCTTTTGGGGTTTCACTTTCACTCTCGAAGAGGCGCTGGAAGATGCTTCTACGGCCACATAGGGCGTGGTATGCAAGTGCTTCTGCGCAAGGCGGGGAATGGAGATTCGGCATTAGGAGTGGGTAAGATAGTTGTTCAATTTTTTAAAAATATATTTTTCCGGCGGTTAGCCCTGAGGGATGAGGACAAAAATTCCTTTCACCACCATTTCGATGAGTTTTTACTTTATAAAACTATAATCAGGAGATGACCAGAGGTAAGAGTGTAGTTAAGAGGCTCCTCCCACGCTTCGAAAGAAGAATATTTTTTTTTTTTAATTAAGTGGAGTTCGGTTTACGGGCAACGGTGAGATTGTCTCCTCTAAACTTCTTAATTTGCTCAAAAATAGTCGGTTCTACTGTTAGATTTTTCTTGAAAATTAGTAAAAATATCTCAGATAGGCAAATTATTTCTTTTTTTTTTATTTCCTTAATAATACGATGCGAGCTTTTGCGGAAGTTTGTTTAATTAAAATTAATAACTTCTGTGTTGCACTCGCTAGGGGGTACCACCTGGCTTCTGACATTTTGCCATTGTCCTTCTCGTGCACCCGCTATCTGCACTTCGGGGATATACCCACCCCAAGCTCACCAGTATTCTCTACTGGCGTTCATTTTTCTTCTCCGTCGCAATTTTTAATGGGAAAAATCAGGTAGTGATGTTTCTATTAATTCCTGAGCGTAAATATGCCGAAGTATTTTTTTCCACCGCTCAGGTCGGATAAGAGATATGGTGGGGATTACTTGACGAATTTTCAACCGATTGGATTTTAAAAATTCTTCGGTGTTTTGAGGCCAATAACTCTTGTGAATATCCCTCCGGTGGCTAGTTCTCCGCTACATGCGCTCAAGGGAGTCAGTCGTGGACTAGTACGAGGATGATGAGGATGGGCATTTAAATACATTTAGGCCCAAACTGCGACGAATGTCTCGAGGAAACTCAGAGAATTGCTTTCATTACACTTGTTGTGGAGTGTGCACTTTCTTGGAGAGGAGTGAGGAGTGAGTTGAAGTTTCTACTATGGCTGTAATACCTCTATAATTTTAAGAATTTGTTAAAGTATATAGCGGTAGATTCTATGCTTAAGCGTGCGAATAGCTCGTTCCGCTATTGCACCTTAGGGTATCGAGAAGGTACTGTATAATTTTATCATTTTTTTTTTTTAGTAATTCAAGAAGGGACGTATATAAAACTCGGTCCCTCTGTCCGTGTGTAATCTCGGAAATTCCACGAACGGTGGGGCTTTCTATAATATTTCGTAAGGCTGACAAGACGCTTTTTGAGTTTTTCTGACTAGTCCTACCGCTTCTTAACCTTGAAAGACATCCATGCATAAAACAAATATAATTTTAATGCCTCCATTGTAGGGAATGAAATAAAGTTCATGGTCCGCCAAGTCGAGGTGAGTATAATGCGAGGGGCAAGCGGCTATGATTTTCCGTCTGGGAGTTCGCAAGAAGCTGCATTTTATGGCAACGTATAGGCCCTCTGAGAAGGGAGAGATAATACTCGTCTTTATAAGTAATATGAGAGGAGTTTCTATTACCTAGCTGCCTAAAAAGTTTGTTACACATTCCCAGTAAAGCCCGGGGCTTTGACGTCTCTATATACTTTTTCTAGAATTTTCTTTTTATGTGAAGTTAAGGTCATTTTGTTTTTACCAGCGGTATACAGGTTTCACAGTTGCCCTCTCCGGCTAATCGATGCTTCGTAATTTGAATTTCCTTCTGGAGCGGTTAAATCAACAGAAGATAGCCGTAATTTATCGCAGTGTCGTGACGATTATCTAAACAATTTCGGGGCCTTGATTTTTTCCATATAATTTGTGCCACGAGACATTCAACGAGACAGGATCTCTTTGTCTTAATAAAAATATATTGACTAACAATTAAGCGTGATCGTCGCTGAGCGTATTTTCCTTGTGGAATAATTTTGAGATATGAGAATTTACGGATTAATTGCTCATGTCTTTCTCTAGTAAATATATTAGCTATAATTTCACTCTATAACTGCTTCATTAAAAGGTCATCAATTATTATACAGAGAGCTTATTGTCTGTCTCAAGGGATTTTAGGTAATCAGCCGGCGTAATGAGACCTTTCACTAAAAGATTTTCTCATATGAGAGGTGATTTGTTTCTAAGGGTGAGTTTTATCATCCTGCTGGAAATGATTATTCTCGCGAAAAGAACCGGCATTATTTTGCTAAAAACGCTCCACTAGCTGCTCTTGCCTGCTCCGCCTATAACTAGCGACAAGTATTCTTAGCAGGCTCTCTGAAAAAATTCAACTCTTCCTCTGTAAAGGTACAAGTCCTTGTCATCTTCCATTCAAATGAGCCTTTTTGTGGATGAATATCTTATCATATAAACCATTTCTTTTTAGTTCAAAGCAGAGTGGGTGGGGGGATGTTTATCCCGGAGATGAAGATAACAATGGCGGCATGTCATTCTCCGCAGAAGACCATAGAAAAAAAGCCCGACCGTAAGTGAAGGTATGTCTGGAATATTACGCGTTTCACTTCTCGGGCGGGGGGCCCCCTACGCCGGTGGTTGTGGGTGGTAGACATGGAGGTTACAGACAACGAGAAGCAGGCCCCGCACTTTTCTGCAGCATGATGGCTATTTATTTATTTTTTATTTTAGGGAAAATATTATTATTATTTTATATTATTATTTTAAGATATTTAGTTTGGCGATGGACAGAATCTATAACTTAATCTTTCCTCGCATCGGCTTTATACAAATGGGAACTTCACATGACTATGGCAATTTACGTAAATCCTTCCCTACTGTGCCCCGCGTCTATATTATTATTTTTTCGTTCGGGAAAGAGTTCTTCCAAGATTTTATCCCTCTTACTTTATTGACAATAGAAATCTTTTCTTGATATATATTTATACATTATAGACTTGCCAGGGATTTTTGTTTAAAACGATTCTCGTGAAATTAGATAGAGACTGATGTGAAAAACTGTACATCTACTTTGGGGAAAATTAAGCTTCTTATGAGCACGCTATCTAAAAGCGTTGTATAATACGCTCACCTATTCGTCTAGGGCGAAAGGTGCTCTTCCGCTCACTCAAGAAAGTTACCAGACTTAGATTAGAGCAGGTAAAAACTTCTCTATCTATGGGTGATTAAAATCAATTATCTATAATTTAAAATAATTTATGGAATATTGAGAGTGTGGGTGTGTGTGTGTATTTACAGCTATGGCTCGTCACCAAGCTCGCAGATGCCACCTATTGCGGGGTTATACCCTCAGGATGCAGGTCACCCACACATTCCCCTGTAGTTTCTGCGGGCTATCCGTGTGTGTAGGAATGTCACAGTCATCGCAGAGATGCGTGTCAGGTGAGCATTCCAGGTTCATTGCTTGAATTGATGTTTTCTTAAAATGCTATTTTCAGATAATGAAATAAGTCTATTGAGCCTTATATAATTTGTTTCCGACAGTTGGGCGGAGGCGGGCAATACTCCAAGCATATGATCGGGGGGCGCCCAGGAAGAAAGAGGTCAGAGCGCTCTTTCTTAATCAATTATTTTTATTAAACAGTCGAACATTTTTATAGATATGATTATAAAGTATCTCACTACAAGAATAAAAATCATTTTGTGAACCGCTTATATTCCATAGATGGCTTAGCTTCTCCAAGATTTGATACTTTTAACAGGTAACATTTTTTAAACGATTGCTCGTGTTTATAATTAGTCATAGTAGACACTAAAAACAAAATAAATATAAATAACTTTCGATTACTTATATTATGCGATCAGTCTGTGTCTTCGTTGATTCTTGACCGTAACACTCCACAAGAAGCAACGTCGAGTCCGACTTTGCCGGTCCCGTGGTTGGAGACCAGCCGCCACAAGTGACGCTCCTCTTCCAAGGATCAATACTACCTCTTTTTTGGGTTCCCCTCACTCTGCTAACGCGAAGGTTCAATGCAGGTAAAAAATAATTTTGTTCAGATGAGGAAAGAGAGTTGACAATGGAGATGATTCCTCATTTCAGAGGAACATCCAGTACGAGTCAGTCAGAATGTTTTCAAGGGTCACTTCTGTCGAATAAAATATTCATTTCCTGGCTTCAATAAACACAGACCCCCATATTAATTTCCTTCATTCCTTTCGCAACCAACATTTATGCAGCACTTAGATTATATTTTTTCTCTGTTCAATCAGGAAGAGGCACTTTATGAAAATGCTCTTAGGATTATGCGAATGAGCAACTTATTTTGGAGACAGTCGTACTGGGAAGAGGATGACAGTCGTGAGCAGTATATAACTTTTCCGCGCAACTAGTTACACGACGATGATATATCTCGGCTACTTACGGTCTGGAGGGAGTACCTTAGCACACGATTAGAAAACTGAAATCTCATCGGGCGAGGGATCAGGCTTCATAACTAGATTATAAAAAGGGTATTTTCATATTGTAATATGCAAGAATGGAGGTGCGAGGATACCTAGGAGACTATATAGAATATCCCACCATCGTTACGAGGGAAAGAAAAAATCAGATATTTAGAACCGAGAGGAGTAAAAAATAGCTGTTTTATTCAATGTATGGCCGGCTTTTTCTGTCGTAGGACTATGGCTGGGGTGGTTAAAATCAGACGATTTTTATCTTGATGTGTATAGCCATTCCGAAATATGTCTGAATTACTCGCGATGTGACTCTCCCTGTCAGTGGAAGTGACATCACAAACTCGAAGTCGTGACAAAAAATATCAATATTTAATTTATTGTTATACCTTCTCTTGAACGGGGACACTATCAAGCTACTTTATGTCGTAGGGGTAGTATAATAAATATTCACTGGTTACGTGACCAGTTATTGTTCGAGAAAGATCATGTAGCTTTATCAAAACACTTCCAGAAATTTATGAGAATTTTCTACCAGAAAAAACTATTCACGCAATAATCACTTTTGTTGAATTGTTTTAAGTGAATATAGTGAATTGCAACTTATAAAAATCATTTCCATTCATAGCGAAACCAACAAAAGTGATTTTTCCCCCAGCTGGATGCGTTTGTAAATTAAAAAATACTTCAAAGGGCTACTTGCCCTCTCATACTGCCTTTGTGGAATTGAGAGGCTTCTCTCGATAATCGTAAGCCAGAGGGGTATTAAAACAGATAGACACGTAGCAATGCTTTGGCTATATTAGTGATAGGTCAGTAATAACACTATAATAGATAGTTATGTCCATCGGGGAAGGGGTACAGTGTATCGATCATATGTTGATAGACTTTCGTCTTTATGGATTGGATAAAAGATGAACCTACTCCTGTTATCCGCTTCATATGGTACCAGGGAGCAGCAGATACATTTTGCCATACAGAAGAAGTGCTACATTCAGTACACAGGACTTTACTCTTACCAAACCAAGTGAAGGCATCATGACCATCTAATGCCTAAGGTCTAATTATTTAGGAAGCTCTCTGCAATAATTGCAATTTAAGACAGAAAAATTCAGGTAATATATTTGCTGTTATATATTCAAAACTATCATATGATTATGGCTTTGATAATTAAAGAACTAAGTGTTAATAGCCCAGAAATCAATGTTTTAATGAAACAGGGATATAATTCCTAAAGGCTAGATATAGGAGCACTAACGTTTCCTGGATGTCTAGCCTTCTTGTCCGCGGGTTTGCCTAGTTGGGTTCAGGCGCCCATAGCTTCAAAATCACCTTGAAATTCACAGGAGGCGATGATAAGTCATTACCCCGAAAGTTGGGGATGCTTATTAACCGGCAAACAAGTGTTTCCTTATGAAAATTGCAGCTCCCAGATTGGCTCGAAGAGAAGATTTACCCCAAAAGGTCTTTCTAACAGTTCTCTGTCTAAAGATGCTTATTAGCCAAGAAGAATTTCGATCAGGCTATCTGGTTTTTGGAGGGAAAAAGGTTGACAAATCTAGGAGACTATCTCCTAGTATTTCTCAGCTGTGATGTCTGGACTCTGGCTGACCTTAATCACCGTGATAGGAGATTATTATACAACTTCTATATAAACTAGATGTTGTTCACTATGTTTCTCTCCCCGGCTTTGCTTGATGCTTTCTTAAAAAACCAGTGGAGTGGAATTAGAATTTAATACGATCAGGAGACTTTATAACATCAATACAGTCTAATATACGAGGCGGCTTCATCTACTGCTGTTAGGACGTTTTTGCTCAGGCAATAAACCAGTTCTTAATCCCCAATTTTGATGAGAAAAATCTTTGGAAGTAAATTTTTTAGCTATTCGGGATTTTTATTCTCTATACCCCTTATTGGTTCTTGCATGATGAGGCGCTGCTCGCAAACATTCGAAAACTCTACCCGCAGAAATGGTGAGGTTTTTTCGCAAATGGTGGTCTTCTCAAGAAGAATCCTCATGACTTCTATAAAAGGTTACTTGGCTTCTTATAGAATTAGGAATTAGCCCAGAATTAGCTCGCTACACGGATGACTTACACTATGGTCTCTATTCACAAAACAGATACATTAGATGATCCTATCTGAGTACAGCAACAGCTATTGGCTTCAGTAATCAAATACTACAGTAAAAATACTAACTTAGTGGGGGACCATCTCAAACGAAATACTATTATTGCCTTTAATGCAGTTGTTCTTGGAGATAGGTGTCTACAATTTGAGAAATTCATAGCATATAAGAATTTCCAAGGAAAATATTGGGGGATTAGTTGAAACGAACGTGAGGCAACGTTCAGTAGTAGACTAGTAAAGACTGTCAGCGATTATTTACAATTTGTTGACATTTCTGTATTCGGGCAAGACATTGTTTTAATCCATCAAAATATGCCAGCAAAACGAAGCTCATAACATCAGCAGGTGCATTTTTGCGAGCGGTGAGAAGCCACTTTTAAGAAGCCATGAAGTTTAGGGAAAACAAAGCTATTGGTTACGACGGGGACGAGCCATAAAAATACCCTACATTACCTAGGTTACCAGATAACTAGAATTGCCAAATTTTAAGCTGTCACCCATTTTTGGTATATGAATCTTAAGAAAACATACCAAGACAAAATAAAATATCTTATTCGGATATCGATTAGTGTCATCGCCTGTTTGAGGGCATCAAACTTAACTGATGAAAATCGGTAAGGAAAACCAATTGAGGATAAGGATAGAACATCTAATTTCCCACCAGATCATCCTTTACAAGGACTCAAGGAAAGGGATCTCTAGGCTTACTTAAAAGTGAGGTGGGGGACGACTTATTTCAGATTAGTCTGCATTAAACCAATGTTTGCATCCATGTAGCAGATATAAAACACACTATCGCTGCAAAAGGAGTTCTCAGGTCTGAACAACAATTTTAAACTTATAATAATTTAGGAAGTGTGTGGAAGACGGTCTAATCATTAATTCCAAAATAGTCAATTAGAAATTTAAGGTCAAGGATGACCACTATCAGCACTAGGAAACGAGGGTCTTAGCTTCATATGTTATAAGCGCTTTTCTTAGATGCTATCACTCTGATATCTATGGTCATCCAGATGCCATGAGAGACAAAGTTTAAATTATTTAAGATAAAACAGCTGACAAAGGTGGAGGAAGACGGAAGAAGCTAATAGCAGTACTGGATGAAAGGAGAGAACAGATGCAAGAGGAACCTAGAGATGAGAGACAGTTGCATCTTTGTGCGGGGAAGTAGAAAAAACGTTAAGAGATTTTTTCCCCAGGGTCAAGCATCGACGCCGAAGGAGAGTAGATCTTCGCCACATCTCGTAGTTTTTCATGCTTTAGAAGTAGTGTTCTTGAAGTGAGAGGAGGAATAAAAAATGTAAATTGTTAACTAATAAAATATATTTGTAAGAGAGACTTTTTGTTTACCTTTGAAAAAATAGGTTATTATCTTGTTTACACAGATGCCCGATGTAGCCGGAAGGAGGAGCGGGCGCAGGGCTGATAATCACCGAGGACTCAATGAAGAAGGCTGGCTGCATACTCATCGAGGACCCTACCCAAATTATTAAGTCGTACCCAGTCACCTGAATCTTCTGTATGCTTCCCATTATCAGATTGATGAGTTTGGGGAGTCAGAAGTGATCATTACCTCCTTATTATACTTAGTAAATACACAGGAAATAAGTCTCTCTTCCTTGGGGGATGATTAAACATATTAAAATGTACCCTGAAGCTGAGGTTTGAGACCCCTTATCACATTCTTTCACACTATTATCTGGGTATCTGCACTGCACACTGAATCTTTGTTCTACTTATGTACCTACTTATTAAATGCCTAGGATAAGACACTCTATGCCCTTGGGGGATGATTCAAAAATATTAAAACTATACCTGTCACCCCTAAGGTCATGCAGAACCCTCATTATTATTTTCCTTGGTCATTATCGGCGTGTTCTAGATCGACACTTTATACTACTCACAGAGTCTAATATCTCACCTAATAACATGTTATCACGTGATTTTCTCAATCCACGCTCTATAGTCCTTAATTGTCTTCTCTTTTTGTATTCTCACCAAATCAACAAATGTATACCTGTTATATTTAATAAATGCTTAATTCTGTTAAGTAATCAGATTCGATTCTTCTTGTGATTTCACATTGGTTTCTGAAAAACATTTAATATTTAGTAATATTACGTCCGTTCAGTAATGGGGGTCAAGAAGGTACCATTCTCACCAACTCCACCAAAGTTTTCTTTGCAATAATACCCATCATTGATTTCTCATATTTATATTATTCGCACTCACTCTTATGTTCCATGATCTTTGACAAATCTGGGGGTTTTCTGAGGTTTTCCCGGGTGAGTAGAGGTGGGTTGATTCCTGACGGGACTGAGCTTATTCTTGCGTTTAACTCACGCGTCTAGATCACCACCTCCTACAAATTTCATCTCTCCCGATTTTTACTATCTGAGTGTTTCCGATCATAACTGAATCGGTTACATAGATAAAAATTCTTTCATGATTTATAAAAATCTTGGAAATAATATCATGTAGAGGTAATATAATATTAGAAGATTTCCCACTCTGGATACACAGAAAATATTTTTTTTACGTGAAAAACAATTTTTATTAAAGGCTAATGAAACTAAGTCTTTTCTTGTACTTTTTAAAATTTTTAGGGCCAAATGGTATTTTATTCTTGATCAAATTCTTGAAAATCTCATGATAAAAATTATGTTTGTTTTTTAAAAAACTGTTGTAATTAAACTTTCCGTTAATTGTTGGGGAGACTTTTAAAGTAATGAAATTTATTTTTTAAAATTTTTTAATAATGATTTTTTCTTTGTATTCAACAAAATTCCCCTTCTTTGCCCCAAGTTAAAAGGGGAATAAAACCCTTTAAAGATACCAAATATGCGAAATTCCCCCAAATTTTTTTTCGTTTCAATCTCTGTCGATAATATATTCTGGAGGGGGTATGTGGGGTCAATTCTTCGCGATAAATTTTCCTTTTAAATCTTTTCATTTTCAAATCTTTCAAATGTTGTTGTTTAGGTTGAAATTTTAATTCAAAATTTATTTTAAATATTTCCTTGTTTTTGTGTGCAAAAACCCTCTTTAAAAGGGAAAAGATTTAAGGTATCTTGTTGTGTCCCCAACAGCAATTTTTTATGATTGTTTCTTTGGATCTTCATTTTTTAATTTATGCAAAAATGATTCCTTTTATTCAATGTCGTAATCCCATGGATTGAAGGGGGTTTTACACCAATCCCGAGTGGGAGTTGAATTATAGTTCTCCCAATTTTCATTTACATTTTTGAAATTAAAAAATTATTGGCATTTGTTATATACTTGTTTAATTTCGTTTCAAGTTTGCAAGCCTCTCTCTGCAAGGAAGCTTTTGTTTCTTCGAAAAAAATATATAATTTATTGTTCTTGGAGATAATTTGTACCCGTTTATTAGAAAAATTCCCCCTTTAAACTGTAAATAAATTGATATATTTTCGCCTTTTTATTTCCAAAATGTTTTTTAAAGCATGTAAAGGCCCCCCCCCGTCTTTCTTTTTTTTGAGTACTGTTGTAAAAACCTTGAAAAAACATCGAAACACACGAATGTATTTTATCCCTCTTATATCTGGATAAAAATTTGAATATCACCAAATCGCAGGTTAATATCCTTGGGTTTGGGAGCAATTTTTTTCCCATGAGGAAAAATTTTTAGGTTTTAAAAAATGTAAAGATATGATCTCTTGAAATTTTAAAAAATTTTTATCTCTTTAAGGTTTTGGACGGATCAATTTTTTTTAAGCTGTTAAAAAATTGTTTAAACCCGAGAATGATCCGAGAACCAGGATCTTATAAACCCTTTTTAATTAATTTTGTTCGCTCCTTGGTATAAATTTTGTAGGAAACCTGCCTAAAAAACCCTTGGGTTTGCAACTGTAATGCTTCTGTGTATTTAAAGCAAGGTCTATGAAAAAATAACCAAAAGGGGGATCGATTTATGGGGGATTTATTTTTTAAAATTTTTTTTTTACGAAAACTTGTCCCCCAGTTTTTTACTTTTCCCAAAATCCCTCTTTTAAAAAAAAGCAAAAAAAGCGTGGCGTTTAAAGCCAAGGTACGATATATCGTCCTCCCTGAAATTTTATTTTGAGTAATCGAATAATGCTTTTTTTTGAAAGTTACCTTTTGTAAAAAAATT
>NC_069402.1:537697-693953 GCF_026875155.1 Cherax quadricarinatus | reverse complement strand
TTATAAAATATATATATTTATATATATATATAGTTTATAATATATATTATTTATTTATTTATTTTTAATATACAGTCCACAAATTTATATATTTACCAGAATTCCTGGTGAGGTATCTTTTATTTATAATTAATAGGTCCAGAGCAACTTGTGGATATGTACAGTGGTAGGAATCGAAGAGGACATTTTTTGCGACCTAGGTGTCCCAAATTTCTACTTGTCTAACTGATAAATAATAATTATCTTTGTTCATTTACTGTTATGTACATAATGATACATTCAGATAAATGCAATTTTCCACAATATATATATATAATAATATATTATATATATATATATATATATATATATATATATATATATATATATATATTATATATATATAAATATATATAATATATTACCTGGAGTTTACCTGGAGAGAGTTCCGGGGGTCAACGCCCCCGCCTGTGACCAGGCCTCCTGGTGGATCAGAGCCTGATCAACCAGGCTGTTGCTGCTGGCTGCATGCAAACCAACGTACGAGCCACAGCCCGGCTGGTCAGGAACCGACTTTAGGTGCTTGTCCAGTGCCAGCTTGAAGACTGCCAGGGGTCTGTTGGTAATCCCCCTTATGTATGCTGGGAGGCAGTTGAACGGTCTCGGACCCCTGACACTTATTGTATGGTCTCTTAACGTTCTAGTGACACCCCTGCTTTTCATTGGGGGGATGTTGCATCGTCTGCCAAGTCTTTTGCTTTCGTAGTGAGCGATTTTCGTGTGCAAGTTCGGTACTAGTCCCTCTAGGATTTTCCAGGTGTATATAATCATGTATCTCTCCCGCCTGCGTTCCAGGGAATACAGTTTTAGGAACCTCAAGCGCTCCCAGTAATTGAGGTGTTTTATCTCCATTATGCGTGCCATGAAGGTTCTCTGTACATTTTCTAGGTCAGCAATTTCACCTGCCTTGAAAGGTGCTGTTAGTGTGCAGCAATATTCCAGCCCAGATAGAACAAGTGACCTGAAGAGTGTCATCATGGGCTTGGCCTCTCTAGTTTTGAAGGTTCTCATTTTCCATCCTGTCATTTTTCTAGCAGATGCGATTGATGCTATGTTATGGTCCTTGAAGGTGAGATCCTCCGACATGATCACTCCCAGGTCTTTGACGTTGATTTTTCGCTCAATTTTGTGGCCAGAATTTGTTTTGTACTCTGATGAAGATTTAATTTCCTTGTGTTTACCATATCTGAGTAATTGAAATTTCTCATCGTTGAACTTCATATTGTTTTCTGCAGCCCACTGAAAGATTCTGTTGATGTCCGCCTGGAGCCTTGCAGTGTCTGCAATGAAAGACACTGTCATGCAGATTCGGGTGTCATCTGCAAAGGAAGACACGGTGCTGTGGCTGACATCCTTGTCTATGTCAGATATGAGGATGAGGAACAAGATGGGAGCGAGTACTGTGCCTTGTGGAACAGAGCTTTTCACCGTGCCTGCCTCGGACTTTACTCTGTTGACGACTACTCTCTGAGTTCTGTTAGTGAGGAAATTATAGATCCATCAACCGACTTTTCCTGTTATTCCTTTAGCACGCATTTTGTGCGCTATTACGCCATGGTCACACTTGTCGAAGGCTTTTGCAAAGTCTGTATATATTACATCTGCATTCTTTTTATCTTCTAGTGCATTTAGGACCTAGTCGTAGTGATTCAATAGTTGAGACAGACAGGAGCGACCTGTTCTAAACCCATGTTGCCCTGGGTTGTGTAACTGACGGGTTTCTAGGTGGGTGGTGATCTTGCTTCTTAGGACCCTTTCAAAGATTTTAATGATATGGGATGTTAGTGCTATCGGTCTGTAGTTCTTTGCTGTTGCTTTACTGCCCCCTTTGTGGAGTGGGGCTATGTCTGTTGTTTTTAGTAACTGTGGGACGACCCCCGTGTCCATGCTCCCTCTCCATAGGATGGAAAAGGCTCGTGATAGGGGCTTCTTGCAGTTCTTGATGAACACGGAGTTCCATGAGTCTGGCCCTGGGGCAGAGTGCATGGGCATGTCATTTATCGCCTGTTCGAAGTCATTTGGCGTCAGGATAACATCGGATAGGCTTGTGTTAACCAAATTTTGTGGCTCTCTCTTAAAAAATTAATTTTGATCTTCTACTCTCAGTCTGGTTAGCAGCTTGCTAAAAACTGAGTCATATTGGGACTTGAGTAGCTCACTCATTTCCTTGCTGTCATCTGTGTAGGACCCATCTTGTTTAAGTAGGGGCCCAATACTGGACGTTGTTCTCGACTTTGATTTGGCATAGGAGAAGAAATACTTTGGGTTTCTTTCGATTTCATTTATGGCTTTTAGTTCTTCCCGCGATTCCTGACTCTTATAAGATTCCTTTAGCTTAAGTTCGATGCTTGCTATTTCTCTGACCAGTGTCTCCCTACGCATTTCAGATATATTGACTTCTTTTAGCCGCTCTGTTATTATTTTCCGTCGCCTGTAAAGGGAGCGCCTGTCTCTTTCTATTTTACATCTACTCCTCCTTTTTCTTAGTCGAATAAGCCTTGTGCATACATCGAGTGCCACCAAGTAAATCTGTTCTAGGCATAAGTTGGGGCCTGTGTTGCTTAGTATATCTTCCCAGCTTGTATCGGTTAGGACTTGGTTTACTTGGTCCCACTTTATGTTTTTGTTATTGAAGTTGAATTTGGTGAATGCTCCCTCGTGACTAGTCTCATTATGTCGGTCTGGGGCTCCACGCATACATGTCTGAACCTCAATTATGTTGTGATCTGAGTACATTGTTTTTGATATGGTGACATTTCTTATCAGATCATCATTGTCAGTGAAGATGAGATCTAGTGTATTCTCCAGTCTAGTAAGCACTATTATTATTTGCTGGTTTAAATTGAATTTTGTGCAGAGATTTAAAAGCTCGTGTGAGTGTGAGTTTTCATCAGAGCTGCTTCCTGGTGTTATTACTGCAACAGTATTATTTGCTATATTCCTCCATTTAAGGTGCCTTAAGTTGAAATCCCCCAGGAACAAGATGTTGGGTGCAGGAGCTGGAAGATTTTCCAGACAGTGGTCAATTTTTAACAGCTGTTCCAGGAATTGCTGGGATGTTGCATCCGGAGGCTTGTAGACTACCACAATGACTAGGTTTTGGTTCTCGAACTTTACTGCTAAAACTTCTACTACATCATTTGAGGCATTTAGCAGTTCTGTGCAAACAAGTGACTCTGCAATGTACAGGCCAACCCCCCCCCCTTTTGCCTGTTCACTCTGTCACATCTGTATATGTTGTAACCTGGGATCCATATTTCGTTGTCCAAGTGATCCTTTATGTGGGTCTCAGTGAAAGCCGCGAACATTGCCTTTGCCTCTGCAAGCAGTCCACGGATGAAAGGTATTTTGTTGTTTGTTGCTGGCTTTAGACCCTGTATATTTGCAAAGAAGAATGTCATCGGACTGGTGGTATTCTTGGTACTGGGGGGGATTTTTTTCCGGCATTAGTATCTGTATCTGTTGGTTTGGAGTGGAGGCTATCGACTGTGGTTCCACTCCAGGAATGACTGGATTTGGTGTACGATTTCTGCCATTTCCTGCCATTTTTTTTCCTTCCTGGCACTAAGAAACCTCTCCCTCTTGAGTGGCTGTGGCTACCCAGGTTTTCCCATGGCCTGGATGTTTTGTATCTTTTTGTACCCTTTAGATGGTGTGCCTGGCAATTTAAGTTATAGCACAGTCTTTCCTGTACTGAATTATTATTATAATCAAGGGGGAAGCGCTAAACCCGGAGGATTATACAGCGCCTGGGGGGGGGGATGTGGAAGGCATCCAGGCTTAATTCGGGGAACTGGAGCACAGATCCAATTCCCTAAATCAAGAGCCCCTCACCATCCTGTACTGAAGAGGTACACATTTCAGGGTGAAAAAGCTTACAGGAAGGGAGTTTGCATTTTCCTGTTGTCATATGGGCATGGCTTTTTCTAGGGTGGTCATAGTTGCACGTCCCGTCTGTTTTTTCCAGATTTCCCATGTCTGCAGATACCAAGTGCATAGTATGTGCACAGGCTTGGTTTCCGTTTGCCTTGGGTTTCTGTGACTGTATTCCCTGTTGGTGCATGTTTCCCTGTCTTATTCCTATCCTCCCTAGCACCAACAATGGAGCTCCCACCAGTTGTTTTTGGTAATATATCCTCACTATTGCTAGTGGAGTCCTCTTGTTTGCTGTTTCCTGTGGTATTTCTAGTTCGCAATATGGGTTTTATCTTATCTTTGACTACACTTGTTTCCCCACTACGGCTCCTGTCCCCTATGAGGTCATTTATATGTATTCCTTCCTGCGTATAATTCCCGACTACCTGGACAAAATCTCCAGCTTCACCATTACTGTCTCCCAGGACAGCACCTCCAGCTTCACCATTACTGTCTCCCAGGACAGCACCTCCAGCTTCACCATTACTGTCTCCCAGGACAGCACCTCCAGCTTCACCATTACTGTCTCCCAGGACAGCCCGGTGGCCTGGTGGCTAAAGCTCCCGCTTCACACACGGAGGGCCCGGGTTCGATTCCCGGCGGGTGGAAACATTTCGACACGTTTCCTTACACCTGTTGTCCTGTTCACCTAGCAGCAAATAGGTACCTGGGTGTTAGTCGACTGGTGTGGGTCGCATCCTGGGGGACAAGATTAAGGACCCCAATGGAAATAAGTTAGACAGTCCTCGATGACGCACTGACTTTCTTGGGTTATCCTGGGTGGCTAACCCTCCGGGGTTAAAAATCCGAACGAAATCTTATCTTATCTTATCCAGCTTCACCATTACTGTCTCCCAGGACAGCACTTCCAGCTTCACCATTACTGTCTCCCAGGACAGCACTATCAGCCCCACATTTACTGACTACCAGAACATCACCTCCAGCCTTACAGTTTCTGACTACATGGCCAGTATCAAGGGCAGTACCATTCAGCCCAGACTTTTTATGTTCCCATCTGTTGTAGAAAGCTTCCAGGTTGTCTATGAAAGCAGCTTTGATGTTATCCTCTTTTAATACCCTTGTGATTTTAGTTCACAGATTTTCCTCATTTGGGCATACCCAAAAACACTTCCCTGTTTTAATTATATATATATATATATATATATATATATATATATATATTATATATATATATATAATATATATATATATATATATATATATATATATATATATATATATATACATATATATATGCATGTGCTTGCCTGTGTAGTGTGACCTAAGTGTAAGTAGAAGTAGCAAGATATACCTGTTATCCAGCGTGTTTATGAGACAGAAAATACACCAGCAATCATACCATCATGTAAAACAGTATAGGTTTCTATTTTACAGCCACCTGGCAGGACGGTAGTACCTCCCTGGGTGGTTGCTGCATTAATAACTCATTACAACTATGGTCAGGCATAGACGTGTGAATGGTTCATTGCTTTTGTAACTTGTTCAGTTATCAAAACTTTGAGGTCCAGTCCCTGGACCAATTATGTACTCTGTAATCTTTTTGACTACCACCCACAGGATGGGTATTGGGTGCATAATAAATGTACTAACATTATCAATATAATGGTTAGTGTTGTAGTTAAAAGATCACAGAGGTACATAATAAGTCCAGGGACTGGACCCCAAAGTTTTGATAGCTAAGAAATTTACAGTGATAACGAACCATTTATATGTTTATATCTGGTTACAGTCATAAATTTAGAGTAAGTTATGCACACTTGAATTAAGCCACAAAAATATTACAGTGTAGCTTATATGTGGTTTTGAATGATTTATATTACTTCATATGTTAGCATGCTGTATAACCCTTGTTTATTTAGGTATGGTAGAATCTTGGAGGTGCGGTGCGGCTCTGACACCACCAGAGTGTCGGTAGTGGCGGTTGTGGCGGCAGTGTGGTGGTGGTGGCGGCAGCTACGGCAGTGTGGTGGTGGTGGCAGCTACGGCAGTGTGGTGGTGGCGGCAGCTACGGCAGTGTGGTGGTGGCGGCAGCTACGGCAGTGTGGTGGCGGCAGCTACGGCAGTGTGGTGGCTGGCAGCTACGGCAGTGTGGTGGTGGTGGCAGCTACGGCAGTGTGGTGGCGGCTCCTCCACCTCATACCTCCCTTAACCACATCATCATCAACAACAACAACAGATTGTGGTAAAATTGTTTCTTGTTTCACAATTATAAGTTATTGTATGTCTCACTTTCCATACTTAAATTGTGTAAGTTAATTAAGTAGTGGATGTTATTTGTAAATATGAATATAACTTGAGGAACACTTGTGTATTGTACATAGTAAAGGTAATAGACTATATTAGGCAATCTTGATTATCACTTGTGTTGTTGGACGTCCAGTTTTATGGTCATAACAGCTTAATAATGAGCAGTGCTGTAAGTCAAGTGGCCCATGGTTGGTAGGTCTAACTCTCACTCAACCACTCAAATATACCAGTTCAAAACTTACCTAAAGTTTTCACCTCGGTGGCAAAAGTTATTTTGTGTGTGTACTCGCCTAATTGTGGTTGCAGGGTTGTGTGTGTGTTTGGTGTGTGTGTTTGTGTGTGTGTGTTTGTGTGTGTGTGTTTGTGTGTGTGTGTTTGTGTGTGTGTGTTTGTGTGTGTGTGTTTGTGTGTGTGTGTTTTGTGTGTGTGTGTTTGTGTGTTGTGTGTTTGTGTGTGTGTGTTTGTGTTTGTGTGTGTGTGTTTGTGTGTGTGTGTTTGTGTGTGTGTTTGTGTGTGGTTGTGTGTGGTGTGTTGTGTGTGTGTGTTTGTGTGTGTTGTGTTTGTGTGTGTGTTGTGTTTGTGTGTGTGTGTTGTGTGTGTGTTTGTGTGTGTGTGTTGTTGTGTGTGTGTGTGTTGTGTGTGTGTGTTTGTGTGGGTGTTTGTGTGTGTTTGTGTGTGTGTTTGTGTGTGTGTGTTTGGTGTGTGTTTGGGTGTGTGTTTGTGTGTGTGTGTTTGTGTGTGTGTGTTTGTGTGTTGTGTGTTGTGTGTGTGTGTGTTTGTGTGTGTGTGTTTGTGTGTGTGTTTGTGTGTGTGTGTTTGTGTGTGTGTGTTTGTGTTGTGTGTTTGTGTGTGTGTTTGTGTGTGTGTGTTTGTGTGTGTGTTTGTGTGTGTTTGTTGTGGTGTGTTTGTTTTGTGTGTGTGTGTGTTTGTGTGTGTGTGTTTGTGTGTGTGTGTTTTGTGTGTGTGTTTGTGTGTGGTGTGTGTGTGTGTTTGTGTGTGTGTTTGTGTGTGTGTGTTGTGTGTGTTGTGTGTTGTGTTTGTGTTGTGTGTGTTTGTGTGTGTGTGTTGTGTTGTGTGTATAAATGTTGTTGTCTGCTGTGTAGTGTGTAGGTATCTACATCCTCAGGATGACCCAGGTGTTGTCTACACTGGTCCTACTTATGCTGTGTGAGTCAACAGTGTGTAGGATGTAAGTGTTGTGCTGCAGGTTGAGGTGTGGGTTCAGGTGTGACGGTATACAATGATCATAGCTTACTACTAGGTGGCTAATTGTTATCTTTTGCATCATTAAAGATTACAAGGTGTGTAGGTTTAACTACCACTACAACTCCAGTGTATGCATGATCCCCAGAATTGTTTGTAACTAACACTCGGGTACCTACTTATGCTAGGTGTAACACGTCTAACAGGTTGTAAGGAACATGTCAAGCGTTTCCAGCATGCCAGAGATTGAAGCGGACCCCAGGATTGAGCTCGGTATTGCTACCAACTGATCCACAATACTCCCGGTAGCACTATTGGGCAAAAACTTTGTTTTGCATTAATATAGATGGGTACTTTATTGGTTGTGGTTGGGTTTAATTTTGGACCTGCTAACATGGACCATAGACTTACTGTTGCTTTTCATTCTTGCATCCTTTAATCAACTTGGAGTTTGGTTCTTCATACAACTTGTTGCCTATCAATGCTTCCCATATTTTTCCCAAATCTAAATTTGTAAATTTAAATCCATTTAAGTCCCTTTCTTGCTTAGATATTTTCAACAATTATTTCCCTCATTATACGTAAAACCCCCCAACCCAAATGATTCATATCCACAGTTTCAGTTATCACTCTTACTGTGCCCCAAAAATACTTTTTAAATTTTTTGCATAATAATGAACCCCAAGCACAAAAGTAAGAAAACCATGAATGCTTTACATCATGAAAAAGTGATGACTCCACATATTGTGCATAATTTATTAATTAAACTTTATAATAGGTATGTATAGGACTTACATACAGGGTTTGCTACTCTCCTCAGTTTCAGTATCCACGGCAGGCCCTTGAATGTATCTCTCATGGATACAGGGGTCCAACTGTATTTAATTCTATGGTTCCATTTCTGCATTATTTTATGAGTGAAATCGTTCACACATGACCATAACACAAGACACAGATCTCTCTTTGATGTACCCCATGTCCATATCACTGTAAAAACTCTATGCACATAAAGGGCCCCAAAATCTGGAATTCATTACCAAAACATGCTAAAGAAACCAGGCCTGAAAATCAATTTAAGACTCTTCTAATAAACCACTTATTCGCCCTGGACTAAATAAACAACACTCAATATTTAACATTACCAATAATTCTCCCAATTACTTCAGTCTTAAAACTTCAAGACAGTATACAGCAAACGCTGGTGAAATGCTGTGCCCACGTGCCTCGTTGTACTCCGTGTTTTCTCGTGTTTTCACGGTCACTCTTACGTGCTAGAACTTTAATTTGTGCCAGCGATCTTATACGATACACCCCTCTAGTGCTTGGAACCAATCGTGGGGAGAAAATAGTATATACCGAGTAAAAAAAAAAGGAGAATTAGTGTGCAGTACCTAGCAGAGTTTACTCCCAGAGGGGAACTATAGGCCTAACGTTCCGTGTGCAAAATAATAATAGAACTTTCATTGTCAGAGGAAAGAGAGTCTCCCTCATAATATTGCGTATACATAGTGTTATAGTGTATAACACAGTGGCACTGTAGTATATAGATAATAAATGCTAAAGTGTCATTTAAAACAGGTGTAATAGTAACTGCAGTGATAGGCTTAAAGAGGCAGGTGCCAGAAGTCGCAGAAACCTACCACACAGGTCAGCTGTTTAATAATCTTCCTAGCCTTCTAGTGTACCTCGCCTATAATCTTCCTAGCCTGCTAATGTACCTAGCCTATAATCTAGTGATACCAGTGGGGAAAAGTTTTCCTCTAAATTACGATAAGTTGCAAAATCTTGAGGAAATAGGAAAAGTGTACAGTTTTGTAAAAATATGATACCAGTGAAGGTTTATAACAATAAGACCAAGTGTAGTCAAGGACAAGATAAACCCAATATTACAAACTAGTAATACCACAGGAGATAGCAAACAAGGGGACTCCACTAGTAATAGTGAGGATATATTACCAGAAACAACTGGTGAGAGCTCCATTGTTAGTACTAGTGAGGATAGGAATGAGACAGGAAAACATGCACCAACAGGGAATACAGTCACAAAAATCCAAGGCAAATGGAAACCAAGCCTGTGCACATATTCTGCACTTGGTATCTGCAGGCTTGGGATATGTAGAAAAACAGATGGGACGTGCAACTTTGACCACCCTAGAAAATGCCGTGCCCATATGACAACAGGAAAATGCAAACTCATTTCCTGTAAGTTTTTCACCCTGAAATGTGTCCCTCTTCAGTACAGGAAAGACAGTGCTATAACTTAAATTGCCAGGCACACCATCTAAAAGGGACAAAAAGATACAAAACATCCAGACCATGGGAAAACCTGGGTAGCCGCAGCCACCCAAGACGGAGAGGTTTTTTAGTGCCAGGAAGGAAAATAAAAACTGGCAGGAAATGGCAGAAATCGTACGCCAAATCCAGTCATTTCTGGAGTGGAATCACAGTTGATGGCCTCCACTCCAAACCAACAGATACAGATATTAGTGCCGGAAAAAAAAGTCCCCCCTCCCCCTCCAGTACCACCAATACCACCAATCTGTCCAAACCTAGTCATTGTGGTAGTCTACAAGCCTCCGGATGCAGTGTCCCAGCAATTCCAGGAACAGCTGTTGAAAATTGACCACTGTCTGGAAAATCTTGCAGCTCCTGCCCCCAACATCTTGCTTCTGGGAGATTTCAACTTAAGGCACCTAAAATGGAGGAATATAGCAAATAATGTTGTTGCAGTGATAACACCAGGAGGCAGCTCAAATGAGAACTCGCACACACACATGAGCTTTTAACCCTTTCAGGGTCCGTCCCGTAGATCTACGGCTTTACGTTCAGGGTCCAAACCGTAGATCTACGCCATGAGCTCAGCTCACTCTGATAAACTGTGAGTGGTACATTTGGGCCTAGATATGAGAGAATACATCTATGTGGTATGTGTGCACCACATAAAACAGATCCTGCAGCACACTGTGTATAATGAGAGAAAAAAAATGAAATCATGATTTTTCGATTAAAACAGCAACTTTGCAGTGTTTTTTTTCGTATGTTTTTTATAGTTGTTTTGCATTTTTTGGGTCTCATTTGATAGAATTGAAGTCATATTACAGAAATAGAGATGATTTTGATTAGTTTTAGCATTGGGAAAATGGCTTGAAACTGAGCTCAAAGTAGCGGAAATGTTAAGTTTTTGCCGATATTCAAGAGTAAACAAACGACCTCACACATCAAAATACACGTCAGCTGGTGGGTTAATATACATTCACAAATATGGTGATGATATTTATTACAATTATTACAGTATTGCATAAGAGTAAATCTTCTATTTTTTGGTGTGAATAAAAATTCATTATGTGAAAAAAAAATCAAAATGGAATTTATTTGTAAAGCCTCAAAACATAACTAATGAACAGAGGAAAATGTTAGTTTAGTGCCAGGAATGCCTACATTGTTCATTCTGGACCCTATTTTGAAATGGGAATATTTTGAACTTTGTGTTAAATTGGCCAATTAACAATTTCCGATCACTTTATTTTGTAGTGAAACAGTTGACTTGGCGATTTCTTGTGCTCAATCGATAGAATAGAAGTAATACTAGTGAAATAGCTAAGAATTTGGTTGATTGGAATAATGTAATTGGCCTAAAATGGGAGTCAGTCGGCAAAATCGCCGATTCGTAAATATCGCTGACACATCAAAATTCGCGAGAGCATAATTTCGTCAATTTTCCACCAAATTTCGTACTTTTTGTTTTATTACCTTCACAGAAAGATTCTCTACGATTTCATAAGAAAAAATAACAAATTTTTTTTTTGAAAATTCTTGGACACTGGTGCGTGACTCCAGATTTGGGCCTTGGACCCTGAAAGGGTTAAATCTCTGCACAAAATTCAACTTAAACCAGCAAAAATGGAGCCTACTAGACTGGAGAATACACTGGACCTCATCTTCATTAACAATGATGATCTGATACGAAATGTCACCATATAAAAACAATATACTCAGATCACAACATAATCGAGGTTTAGACATTTATGCGCGGAGCCCCAGACCGACAAAATGAGATCAGTTATGAGGGAGCCTTCACCAAATTCAACTTCAATAACAAGAACATAAAGTGGGACCAAGTAAACCAAGTCCTAAACAATATAAGCTGGGAAGATAGACTAAGGAACACAGACCCCTTGATGTATGCTCAAGGCTTATTCCTTTAAGAAAAAGGAGGAGTAAATGTAAAATAGAAAGAGACAGGCCCTCCCTTTACAGGTGATGGAAAAAAATAACAGAGCGGCTAAAAGAGGCCAATATATCTGAAATGCGTAGGGAGTCACTGGTCAGAGAAATAGCAAACATCGAACTTTAGCTAAAGGAATCTTATAGGAGTCAGGAATCGCGGGAAGAACTAAAAGCCACAAATGAAATCGAAAGAAACCCAAAGTATTTCTTTTCTTATGCCAAATCAAAGTCGAGAACAACATCCAGTATTGGGCCCCTACTTAAACAAGATGGGTCCTACACAGATGACAGCAAGGAAATGAGTGAGCTACTCAAGTCCCAATATGACTCAGTTTTTAGCAGGCTGCTAACCAGACTGAGAGTTGAAGATCTAAATGAATGTTTTATGAGAGAGCCACAGAGTTTGGTAAACACAAGCCTATTTGTTGTTATCCTGATGCCAAATGACTTCAAATGCGATAAATAATACGCCCATGCACTCTGCCCCCAGGGCCAGACTCGTGGAACTCCGTGTTCATCAAGAACTGCAAGAAGCCCTTATCACGTGCTTTTAACATCCTATGGAGAGGGAGCATGGATTCTGGGGTCGTCACACAGTTACTAAAAACAACAGACATAGCCCCACTCCACAAAGGGGGCAGTAAAGCAATAGCAAAGAACTACAGACTGATAGCACTAACATCCCATATCAAAAATCTTTGAAAGGGTCCTAAGAAGCAAGATCGCCACCCATCTAGATACCCATCGATTACACAACCCAGGGCAACATGGTTTTAGAGCAGGTCGCTCCTGTCTGCCCCAACTACTGGATCACTACGACAAAGTCTTAGATGCACTAGAAGACAAAAAGAATGCAGATGTAATATACACAGACTTTGCAAAAGCCTTCGACAAGTGTGACCATGGCGTAATAGCGCACAAAATACATGCTAAAGGAATAACAGGAAAAGTTGGTAGATGGATCTATAATTTCCTCACAAGCAGAAAACAGAGAGTAGTAGTCAACAGAGTAAAGTCTGAGGCGGTTACGGTGAAAAGCTGTTCCGCAAGGCACAGCACTCGCTCCCATCTTGTTTCTCATCCTCATATTTGACATAGACAAGGATGTCAGCAACAGCACTGTATCTTCCTTTCCAGATGACACCCAAATCTGCATGACAGTGTCTTCCATTGCAGACACTGCAAGGCTCCAGGCAGACATCAACCAAATCTTTCAATGGGCTGCGGAAAGCAGTATAAAGTTCAACGATGAGAAATTTCAATTACTACTCAGATATGGCAAACATGAGGAAATTAAAACTTCATCAGAGTATAAAACAAATTCCAGCCACAAAATAGAGAAAAACTACTGTCAAAGACCCAGGAGTGATCATGTCAGGATCTCACCAAGAACCATAACATTGTATCAATCTCATCTGCTAGAAGAATGGCAGGATGGATAATGAGAACCTTCATAACTAGGGATGCCAAGCCCATGATGACACTCTTCTGGTCGCTTGTTCTATCTAGGCTGGAATATTGCTGCACACTAACAGCACCTTCCAAGGCAGGTGAAATTGCTGACCTAGTAAATGTACAGAAAACCTTCACGGCGCGCATTTCATCCATAAAACTCCTCAGTTACTGGGAGTGCTTGAAGTTCCTGAACCTGTACTCCCTGGAACACAGGCTGGAGAGATACATGATTATATACACCTGGAAAATCCTAGAGGGACTAGTACCGAACTTGCACATGAAAATCACTTGCTATGAAAGCAAAAGACTTGGCAGATGATGCAACATCCCCCCAATGAAAAGCAGGGGTGTCATTAGCACATTAACCCTTTCAGGGTCCGTCCCGTAGATCTACGGCTTTACGTTCAGGGTCCAAACCGTAGATCTACGCCATGAGCTCAGCTCACTCTGATAAACTGTGAGTGGTACATTTGGGCCTAGATATGAGAGAATACATCTATGTGGTATGTGTGCACCACATAAAACAGATCCTGCAGCACACTGTGTATAATGAGAGAAAAAAAATGAAATCATGATTTTTCGATTAAAACAGCAACTTTGCAGTGTTTTTTCGTATGTTTTTTATAGTTGTATTTGCGATTTCTTGGTCTCATTTGATAGAATGGAAGACATATTACAGAAATAGAGATGATTTTGATTGGTTTTAGCATTGGAAATGCTTGAAACTGAGCTCAAAGTAGCGGAAATGTTAAATTTTTGCCGATATTCAAGAGTAAACAAACGACCTCAAACGTCTAATACACATCAGCTGGTGGGTCTAATATACATTCACAAATATGGTGATGATATTTATACAATTATTACAGTATTGCATAACAGTAAATCTTCTATTTTTTGGTGTGAATAAAAATTCATTATGTGAATAAAAAATCAAAAGGGAATTTATTTGTAAAGCCTCAAAACATAACTATGAACAGAGGAAATGTTAGTTTAGTGCCAGGAATGCCTACATTGTTCATTCTGGACCCTATTTTGAAATTGAAATATTTTGAACTTTGTGTTAAATTGGCCAAATTAACAATTTCCGATCACTTTATTTTGTAGTTGAAACAGTTGACTTGGCGATTTCTTGTGCTCAATCGATAGAATAGAAGTAATACTAGTGAAATAGCTAAGAATTTGGTTGATTGGAATAATGTAATTGGCCTAAAATGGGAGTCAAAGTCGGCAAAATCGCCGATTCGTAAATATCGCTGACACATCAAAATTCGCGAGAGCATAATTTCGTCAATTTTCCACCAAATTTCGTACTTTTTGTTTTATTACCTTCACAAAAAGATTCTCTACGATTTCATAAGAAAAAATAACAAATTTTTTTTTGGAAAATTCTTGGACACTGGTGCGTGACTCCAGATTTGGGCCTTGGACCCTGAAAGGGTTAAGAGAGAACACAATAAGTGTCTGGGGCCCGAGACTGTTCAACTGCCTCCCAGCATACATAAGGGGGATTGCCAATAGACCCCTGGCTGTCTTCAAGCTGGCACTGGACAAGCACTTAAAGTCTGTACCTGACCAGCCTGGCTGTGGCTGATACGTTGGATTGTGTGCAGCCAGCAGTAACAGCCTGGTTGATCAGGCTCTGATCCACCATGAGGCCTGGTCACAGACTGGGCCACAGGGGCATTGACCCCTGGAACTCTCTCCAGGTAAGCTCAAGGTAATTGTAATGAGACAAATTTGTACAACTATAATGCTGTAGTATTGATATGTTCAGATTTCATTGTTTCAAATACTCAATTGTACTTCATATTGTAAATTGCTTACTGTAATTTTTAACACCGAACCTGTCATTGCTTGTTAATTTTAAGTTAAATTTAAGTCTGCCCATAATGCACTGCATACAAGGGGCTTTCGGCATGTACACCCAACTACTATAATCCATGTACAACTATGTATCATGTCCAAATACAGTAGATGAATATGAATATATATATTATTATTTTATTTTATCATCACACTGGCCGATTCCCACCAAGGCAGGGTGGCCCGAAAAAGAAAAAACTTTCACCATCATTCACTCCATCACTGTCTTGCCAAAAGGGGTGCTTTACACTACAGTTTTTAAACTGCAACATTAACACCCCTCCTTCAGAGTGCAGGCACTGTACTTCCCATCTCCAGGACCCGAGTCTGGCCTGCCGGTTTCCCTGAACCCCTTCATAAATGTTACTTTGCTCACACTCCAACGCACATAAGTATTAAAAACCATTTGTCTCCATTCACTCCTATCAAACACGCTCAGGGCATGCCTGCTGGAAGTCCAAGCCCCTCGCACACAAACCTCCTTTACCCCCTCCCTCCAACCTTTCCTAGGCCGACCCTACCCCGCCTTCCTTCCACTACAGACTGATACACTCTTGAAGTTATTCTGTTTCGCTCTATTCTCTCCTCCACATGCCCTAAAACCACCTAAAACAACCCTTCCCAGCCCTCTGGACAACAGTTTTGGTAATCCCGCACTTCCTCCTAACTTCAAACCCTACGAATTCTCTGCATTATATTCACACCACACATTGCCCTCAGACATGACATCTCCACTGCCTCCAGCCTTCTCCTCGCTGCAACATTTATCACCCATGCTTCAAAACCCATATAAGAGCGTTGGTAAAACTATATCTCATACATTCCCCCTCTTTGCCTCCCAAAGGGCAAAGTTCTTTGTCTCCACAGACTCCCAAGTGCAAACCCCTCACCCTTTCCCCTCATCAATTTTTATGATTCCCCCTCATCTTTCATGACCCATCGCTGACACGTCCCCTCCCAAATATCTGAATACATTCACCTCCTCCATACTCTCTCCCTCCAATCTGATATCCAATCTTTCATCACCTAATCTTTTTATCCTCATAACCTTACTCTTTCCTGTATTCACTTTCAATTTTCTTCTTTTGCACACCCTACCAAATTCATCCACCAATCTCTGCAACTTCTCTTCAGAATCTCCCAAGAGCACAGTGTCATCAGCAAAGAGCAACTGTGACAACTCCCACTTTATGTGTGATTCTTTATCTTTTAACTCCACGCCTCTTGCCAAGACCCTCGCATTTACTTCTCTTACAACCCCATCTATAAATATATTAAACAACCACGGTGACATCACACATCCTTGTCTAAGGCTGTGTGATGTCTCCTACTTTAGCATTCAGATCCCCTACCACAATTACTCTCTCACTTGGTTCAAAGGCTCCTATACATTCACTTAACATCTCCCAAAATCTCTCTCTCTCCTCTGCATTCCTATCTTCTCCAGGTGCATACATGCTTATTATGACCCACTTCTCGCATCCAACCTTTACTTTAATCCACATAATTCTTGAATTCACACATTCATATTCTCTTTTCTCCTTCCATAACTGATCATTTAACATTACTGCTACCCCTTCCTTTGCTCTAACTCTCTCAGATACTCCAGATTTAATCCCATTTATTTCCCCCCACCGAAACTCCCCTACCCCTTCATATATATATATATATATATATATATATATATATATATATATATATATAATATATATAATATATATATATATATATATATTATAATATATATATACAGTGGACCCCCGGTTAACGATTTTAATCCGTGCAAGAGGGCTCATCGTTATGCGAAATAATCGTTATGCGAATGAATTTTCCCCATAAGAAATAATGGAAATCAAATTAATCCGTGCAAGACGCCCAAAAGTATGAAAAAAAATTTTTTTTACCACATGAAATGTTAATTTTAATACACACAAACTGAAAAAAGGCATGCACAATTAATGACACTTACTTTTATTGAAGATCTGGTGATGATTGATGGATGGGAGGAGGGGAGAGCATTATCTTCTTACTGTTTAGAAGGGGAATCCCCTTCCATTACGACTTGAGGTAGCAAGTCCTTTTCCGGGGTTACTTCCCTTCTTCTTTTAATGCCACTAGGACCAGCTTGAGAGTCACTGGACCTCTGTCGCACAACAAATCTGTCCATAGAGCTCTGTACCTCCCGTTCCTTTACGATTTGTCTAAAATGGGCCACAACATTGTCATTGAAATAGTCACCAGCACGGCTTGCAGCAGCTGTGTCAGGGTGATTTTCATCTATAAAGGTTTGCAGTTCAACCCACTGTGCACACATTTCCTTAATCTTTGAAGTAGGCACAATGGATTCCACAACTGGCATAGGCTTTCTCAGGGTTAGCCGCAAACCCTTAAAAATCTTTCTTAATTTCCATACTAATTCTCACACTTTTTACCACAGGGTTGGCACTAGAAGCTTTCTTGGGCCCATGGTCACTTATTTTCCAGAAACAGCACCGAAAACACTGTAATAATACGAAATATTCCGAGTGTATGCTTGGATGTTACCGCGGAGGCTGGCTGGTAAACAATGGGACGGCCGGCACATGTGAGGCTGGCTGAGGGCACATTGGACGCGTCTCGGACGAAAATCGGTAAGCGGGTTTTTAATCGGTATGCGCGGCAAAATTTTGCGATAAAAGTAATCGGTATGCGGAAAAATCGCTATGTGATGCCATCGTTATGCGGGGGTCCACTGTATATATATATAATATATATATAATATATATATGCAAAACAACCACTCTGAAAGAATAGAGAAATTCCAAGCGCTTTCGTGACTACTCACATTATCAAGGAACTATAGTTCCTTGATAATGTGAGTAGTCACGAAAGCGCTTGGAATTTCTCTATTCTTTCAGAGTGGTTGTTTTGCATATTTGAAATCACCTGTTTACTGTGATCTTATTGCGCATATATATATATATATATATATATTATTTATATATATATATATTATATATTATATATATATATATATATATATATATATATATATATATAATATACATACATACATACACAGTAAGCCCCACTTTACGGCGTTTTGCCTTACAGAGTTCTGCTAATAAGGCGATGTCAAATTATGACCAAAATTTACTATACAGCAAGCGGTCTTTTCAAATAGGGTGCTCCCCCCCCCGGTTTGTTTACATTTTTCTTTAAACCGCATCTATTAGCCCGGGAAAATTTCCCAAAAATTAAAAGTTTTTTTAAATTTACGGGCTTTTTTTTAAATTTGTACTCTGATAATTATATTTTAGGTCTACCTGTACCTAAATAACTCACCCGTGTTTGGTTGAGGTAAAACATTAAAATCGCAAAAGTCTCTCTCTACCATGACCCCAATATTTACAAATAATAATCACTGGGGGCACACAAAATTTTTTCTTTTTTTTACATCAATGTAGGAAATTTTTTTTTCCCCTATAAAATTTTCCCTCAAAAATTTATTTTTGAAAACCCTTTACATAGAAAAAAAAACAGGGATACATACACTCGAAAAAAAAATTTGATTTTAAATAAAAAAGATTTTTTTTTCCCAAAGCAGCTGTGAAAAGGTAGTGTTGGAAAAATTTAAACTTTTTCCCCTATTCAAACACTGGGGGTTAACTGAAAGAAAAATATTTTTTTGTTGTTTTTTAATGATACAATTCACGCCCTTGGGGGTTTTTTTTTTCTTTTTATAAAAAATTTAAAACCTGCCATCCCCATTTAAACGCCCGGGCTCGATTTAACGACCACTCGACTTACGACCCGTGGGTTTTTTTTGCCAAATTTCGGGAAAAAAACTTTGTGTTTTTACGCAGTGTTTATCCTAAACCTTACAGTAAAAAAATACAGTACTAACAACATAAAAAGTTTAAAATAAAACAAAAAATACCAAAATAAAAAAAAATAAAATAGTCATTTCAAAAAAAGTTTTGTTGATATTCATAATAAAGTTCGCTTACGACCCCTTTCGACTTACGACCGGGTTTTTCCCCGGAAAACCCAACTCCCTCGTAATTTGGGGGTAGGGTTTAAAAATAATTTAAAAAAATTAATAATAATAATAAAAATAAATTTTTTATTAATTAATATTATTAAAATTAAAAATAATAAATTATTATTAATTTTTAAAAATAAAATTATTTAAAAATTTAAAAATAATATACAGTGGGCCCCCCCATAACCCATTTTTAAACCGGCAAAAAGGGGTAATTGTTAAAAAGAAAAAATCGGGATGTGAATAATTTCCCCCAAAAAAATAATGGGGAAAAAAAATTAAACCGTGCAAGACACCCAAAAGTTAAAGAAAAAAAAATTTTTTTTCCCCCATGAAAAATACATTTTTTCCCCCCCCAAAAAGGAGGGTACATGCACAGTAGAAAGTATTAAAATCACAGTAATATTGGGGCATGTACAGTCTACTAAATGAAGAATAAATGACACTTACCTTTATTGAAGATGCAGCAATGACTGATGAGGACACTGTGTCCTGGGAGTGCCTTTTCCTCCTGAGTACTGTAGGTCCTGTTTGGCATTTTCTTCCAGAACAGGCCTTATCACACTGTGTATGCCACTACGATTCTTAAATCTCTCAAACCAACCTTTGCCGGCTTTAAATTCACCAATATGAGCACTAGTTCCAGGCATTTTTTCCTGTTCACCTGGGTGTTAGTCGACTTGTGTGGGTTGCATCCTGGGAGACAAGATTAAGGACCCCAATGGAAATAGTTAGACAGTCTTCGATGACACTGACTTTTTTGGGTTATCCTGGGTGGCAAATCCTCTGGGGTTAATTGTTTCTTGGTATTCTCAATAACCCACACCAACAACGGTGGTACAGCAGCAACAGACGATGCTACAGCAGCAGCAGACGATGCTACAGCAGCAACAGACGATATTACAGCAGCAGCAGACGATGCTACAGCAGCAGCAGCAGCAGCTGACGGTGGTACAGCAGCAACAGACGATGCTACAGCAGCAACAGACTATGTTACAGCAGCAGCAGACGATGCTACAGCAGCAGCAGCAGCTGACGGTGGTACAGCAGCAACAGACGACGCTACAGCAGCAACAGACGTGTAAGCAGCAGCGAGATGTTACAGCAGCAGCAGACGATGCTACAGCAGCAGCAGCAGCTGACAGTGCAGCAGCAGCAGCAGCTGACAGTGCACAGAGCAGCAGCTGACAGTGCAGATCAGCAGCAGCTGTACCACCAATAGTAGCGATGGTTGATTGGGGTTTATTATACAACCTGGCCAGCTCGGAGACACGCACTCCACTTTCATACTTATCAATGATCTTTTTCTTCATCTCTATTGTAATTCTCACCCTTATTGCTGTAGGGTTGGCACTAGAAGCTTTCTTGGGGCCCATGGTCACTTATTTTCCAGAAAAAGCACCGAAAACACTGTAATAATACGAAATATTCCGATTGTATGCTTGGATGTTACCGCGGAGGCTGGCTGGTAAACAATGCCACCGGCGGAACATGTGAGCGTGGCTCAGGCCGCACATTGGACGCGTCTCGGACGAAAATCGGTGAGCGGGTTTTTAAGCGGTATGTGAGGCAAAATTTTGGCGATTAAAGCAAGCGGTATGCGGATTAATCGCTATGTGATGCCATTGGTATGCGGGGGTCCACTGTATTATTATTATCTTCATTCACTCTAAAAATGGTGTGTTGCTGTTTGTTTATTCTGAACTAACTTGTACAACTTGTACACAATGTAAGAGTATTTGTATTGTGAGGTAATTATTATTAAAATAAAAAAATATTGAGGTAAATGTTTTACAAACTCTTACAAATGGATGTGAATGAACTAAAAGTAGACACATATTAATACGCATTTATTTCGCCTGACCAAGTGATCGCCCACTACCTGTTCAGTTTGTTCTTACATTGTCTCAATGCTGTATCTCGTTCTCTCTCTCGTTTACTCTTTCGTGAACTAGTTGGCTCTCATTGACGATGGCGTCTAAGGTTAGCTGTAATAAAAAGAGAAGTCGTAAGCCTCTTGCTGTAAGTGCCAAGTTAGAGGATAATGGTGTGCCATTCTGATTTTATTCAATGAACACCCTGCCACTCACCTCTCACACATTAATATTAATATTTTAAGGTAAGTAATATTATTATTATAATCAAAAAGAAGCGCTAAGCCACAAGGGCTATGCAGCAGGTAAGTAATAAGTGTACTCTGTGTGTATCTTACCTTTTATTGTGTTTTTAATGCCTATTTCTATAGCTAACTTAATATAAGTTAGTGTAAACGTGTTGTCTGGCATTTATTGCATATTTTATGTGTGCTCTGATAATAATACTTGTGGACCTGTGTGGTGCCGGGTGGAGGGACAACATTACGTTTTCTCTGCTCAGCCATCAGAGAAAACGTGTATGAATCTGCGTTTGGCCCAGCCACTCCCTCACTCCGCTTTTGTTTACAATTGTTTACAATTTTTGGCATGAATTATTCATTACTTCTACCTTCGTTTATGATGGCATCTAAAGGTAGTTGTTAGAAATGATTAAATTCAGTGAACAAGGCATGTCGATGTTAATAATATGACTCTGGGCCACAGTGTAGGTAGCCAGTAGGTGTAGCCCAGGCGGGCTACGCCTACCGGCTACCTACACTGACTTTAAACAAATAAATACTACTCACCTCTCTTCCTATATTAAGACTACACATATTTTAAGGTAAATAATGAGTGTACTGTATGTGCATTTTACCTCTCTGGGATGTTTTAAATATCATATATTAAGTATGAGACGGGGAGCCAGTGCTACCTACACCTGGGCTACCTACACCTGACTTCCTACAAATAAGTACTACTCGCCTCTCTCCCTACATTAAGATTACAAATACTTTAAGATAAGTAATGAATTTACTGTGACTGTATTTTACTTTGTGTGTTTTTAATGCCTAGTTCTATTACCAACTTAATATAATTTAGTGTAAACTTGTTGTCTGGCATTTATATGTATTTATAAATGGAAAAAATGGAGTTCTGCCTTCTGGTGATGTCTGCTTTCCGGCGACAGCCTGGAACCTAACCCGCCGTGTAAGTGGGGCCCTACTGTGTGTGTGTGTGTGTGTGTGTGTGTGTGTGTGTGTGTGTATATATATATATATATATATATATATATTATATATATATATATATATATATATATATATATATAATATATATAATTATATATATATATATATATATATATACAGTGGACCCCCGCATAACGATGGCATCACATAGCGATTAATCCGCATACCGCTTGCTTTAATCGCAAAAATTTTGCCTCACATACCGCTTAAAAACCCGCTCATCGATTTTCGTCTGAGACGCGTCCAATGTGCGGCCTGAGCCACGCTCACATGTTCCGCCGGTGGCATTGTTTACCAGCCAGCCTTCGCGGTAACATCCAAGCATACAATTGGAATATTTCGTATTATTACAGTGTTTTCAGTGCTTTTTCTGGAAAATAAGTGACCATGGGCCCCAAGAAAGCTTCTAGTGCCAACCCTACAGCAATAAGGGTGAGAATTACAATAGAGATGAAGAAAAAGATCATTGATAAGTATGAAAGTGGAGTGCGTGTCTCCGAGCTGGCCAGGTTGTATAATAAACCCCAATCAACCATCGCTACTATTGGTGGTACAGCTGCTGCTGCTGCACTGTCAGCTGCTGCTGCTGCTGTAGCATCGTCTGCTGCTGCTGCTGCTGTAGCATCGTCTGCTGCTGCTGCTGCTGTAGCATCGTCTGCTGCTGCTGTAACATCGTCTGTTGCTGCTGTAGCATTGCTGCTGCTGTAGCATCGTCTGTTGCTGCTGTACCACCGTCAGCTGCTGCTGCTGCTGTAGCATCGTCTGCTGCTGCTGTAGCATCGTCTGCTGCTGCTGTAGCATCGTCTGCTGCTGCTGTAGCATCGTCTGCTGCTGCTGTAGCATCGTCTGCTGCTGCTGTAGCATCGTCTGCTGCTGCTGTAGCATCGTCTGCTGCTGCTGTAGCATCGTCTGCTGCTGCTGTAGCATCGTCTGTTGCTGCTGTAGCATCGTCTGTTGCTGCTGTAGCATCGTCTGCTGCTGCTGTAGCATCGTCTGTTGCTGCTGTACCACCGTCAGCTGCTGCTGTAGCATCGTCTGCTGCTGCTGTAGCATCGTCTGCTGCTGCTGTAGCATCGTCTGCTGCTGCTGTAGCATCGTCTGTTGCTGCTGTACCACCGTCAGCTGCTGCTGCTGCTGTAGCACCGTTGTTGGTGTGGCTTATTGAGAATACCAAGAAACAATTAACCCCAGAGGATTTGCCACCCAGGATAACCCAAAAAAGTCAGTGTCATCGAAGACTGTCTAACTTATTTCCATTGGGGTCCTTAATCTTGTCTCCCAGGATGCAACCCACACAAGTCGACTAACACCCAGGTGAACAGGAAAAAAATGCCTGGAACTAGTGCTCATATTGGTGAATTTAAAGCCAGCAAAGGTTGGTTGAGAGATTTAAGAATCGTAGTGGCATACACAGTGTGATAAGGCCTGTTCTGGAAGAAATGCCAAACAGGACCTACAGTACTCAGGAGGAAAAGGCACTCCCAGGACACAGTGTCTCATCAGTCATTGCTGCATCTTCAATAAAGGTAAGTGTCATTTATTCTTCATTTAGTAGACTAGTACATGCACAATATATACTGTGCATGTACTACTCTACTATTGTGCATGTATCCTTCTCTTTGTGTGTAGGAAAATGTATATTTCATGTGGTAAAAATTTTTTTTTCATACTTTTGGGTGTCTTGCACGGATTAAAATCGTTATGCGGGGGTCCACTGTATATATATATATATGTTATATATATATATGTATATATATATAAGTATATATATTATATATATATATATATATATATATATATATATATATATTATATATATATATTATATATATTATATATTATATATATTTATATATATTATATATTATATATATTATATATTAATATTATTTACACACACCTACCATCCGATTTACGACCTGTTCGACTTATGACCACTAGACTTACGACCGTCTTTTTTATGCCAAATTTCTGGGAAATAAACAACTATTTGTGTTGTACACAGTGTTTATCCTAAACCTTACAGTATAAAATACAGTACTAACAACATAAAAAGTAAAGTAAAACATGAAATACCAAAATAAAACAATAAAATAGTCATTACAAAAATGTTATGTTGATTCAATTCAATTCAAAGTTTATTCTCTATAAGGATTACAATGCTGAGTTTACAGAGTTTGGTTATTGTGTGGTTTACATGTAGCAAAATAATAATTACAGAGTGTACCACTAGAACACCTAGCTTGGCTAGGCATTTCGGACAGACTTAAATTAAATCTTAAGCTTAAAATATTACAAAATTATGAGGTAAGTTGGTATTATGGCTAAGTGACTAAATTACTAGTTTGTGAGTTTAGCAATGGAATCCCTTTTGTTTTTGGCACTATACATATTTTCCCAGTATTGGAGTATCACAGACCAACTTATGACTAGTTAAGATTCATTATTTTGAGATTGAGATTGATATTTCTGTTTATGGTCAAATGGGTGAGTGGGTGTAATTGTTAACCACCAGGTGGTATTCGTGTACTTATGTTGACAGGGTTTTATCAGGGAGATAAGATTTTTTTCTGATGGTAGTTTTGAAGGTGATGAATGTGTCTGCAGTTTTAGAATTTTCAGGTAGGGTGTTCCAGATTTTGGGGCCTTTGACATACATTGAATTTTTGTAAAGGTTTATCGAACACGGGAATGTCATAGAGATGTTTGTGTCTGGTGTTGTCCCGTGGGTTCTGCACAACTATCAAGAAAGCGTTTTTTTTTTTAAGGTCAAGGTTAATATTGGAATTTAAGGTCCTGTAGATGTAGATTGCACAGTAGTAAGTGTGGATGTACTGAACAGGGAGTAAGTTTAGATCTATGAAGATGGGGGGGGGGTGTTGCCAGGATGGGATTTAGTGATTATTCTTACTGCGGCTTTTTGTTGGGTTATTAAATTTGGCTTTAGGTGTGTTGCTGCAGTTGAACCCCAAGCACAGATAGCATAGGTGAGGTATGGATATATAAGTGAATGGTAAAAGTGTGAGAAGGGCAGTTTGCGGCACGTAGTATCGTATCTTGGAGAGGATCCCAACCGT
Source organism: Cherax quadricarinatus (assembly GCF_026875155.1). NCBI lineage: Eukaryota > Metazoa > Arthropoda > Malacostraca > Decapoda > Parastacidae > Cherax > Cherax quadricarinatus. The sequence goes on along the minus strand of NC_069402.1, from coordinate 668,779 downwards.
TTTTGGGTACTGTTTTGGGTTTTGTTGGATATGGGTGCTGAAGTTCAGGTTTGTGTCGAGGTATAGGCCCAGGAATTTTTCCCTCTTATGCCTGGCCCAAATTTGAGTGTTGTCGATCTTAATGTTAATTTGCGCATCTCCTGCTCTGCTACCAAACATAATGTAGTAGGTTTTGTCAGTGTTAAACGTAAGTTTATTGTTGTCATCCAAGTCGATATTTTGATCAGCTCCTCATTAGCAATGGTGTTGAGGGTGGCAAGATTAGGGTGAGAGATGACATAAGTCGTGTCGTCAGCAAAGAGAATGGGGTCAGGTGTTGAATTACGTTTGGAAGATCATTGATGTATATGAGGAAGAGGACAGCAGGGGGCCAAGGACACTTCCCTGCAGAACTCCAGTATACAAGTGGCTGTGTTGTTGATGCGTGTCTTTAATGGTGACCCTACTGATACCTATAGTAAGGTAAGATTTGAAATATGCAAGCGCATAGCCTCTTATACCATTAATGGTCAAGTTTGTGGAGTAGGATGCCGTGGTCTACTGTGTCAAAAGCTTTTCTTAGGGCAATAAAAATTCCTAGTGGATATTCCTTATTTTCCAATGCTGTGTAAAGCAGATCTAGCATTTTTATGATTGCATCGTTAGTCTTTTATTTTTCCTGAATCCAATTGGCAGGGGTTGAGTATGTTTTTGTGCCGTTATAAATGAATATAGTCTCCTGTGCACGAGTTTCTCAAAGATTTTGGATAGCAATGATAAGTTTGATATTGGCCTATAGTTGTTTAAATCTGTAGGGTCACCACCTTTATGTATTGGTGTAACCCTTGCCGTCTTTAGTAGTTTCGGGAAGGTGCTAGTTTCTACTCACTTGTTAAAAAGTAATGAGATAGCATGCGAGAGGATATGGGCCGCTCTCTTGTAAATAAAGGTGGACATGAGACAGATTCCCTGAGTTATTTTTAAGTGACTTTATAATATCGGTGACTTCCGTGGGCTCAGTTGGAGCAAGATAGAAGGAATTTGAGAAATTCCCATCTAGGTAATCCCCGGCATGGGCATTGGTACGTGGGATTTTATTTGGGGAGATTAGAACCTATGGTTGGGGAAAAGGCCGTTTATCTTGTTAGCTGTGTCAGTGGATGCAGTGGTGTTTCATTAGGTTTAGTTGGAAAATATTCTTTTTTTTTTTCAGTTTGTGGGTCCTGGAATTGGGGGAGTTTTTTTCCGGGTTTTTTTATTTTTCCCCTCTTGTGTCGGGAAATTTCTACTGAAGTAGTTTTTTGTTTGGCTTTTTTTTTTTTTACTTTGGTGGAACTAAATGATAGTTTTTAAAAGAATTTTCTTTGTGTTTTAAGCCCTGTCTATTTTGTTTTTTCTTATTGGGTTTCTTTAAAATTTTTTCCCCAAATGGTGTTGTTGCCAGGGGGAAACCCAAAACCCGTTTGTTTGTGATTTGTTTCTTTTTTTATAGGAAAATTTTTGTTGTATAGTCAAAGAAATTTTGTTAAGAAAAATGTCTGTCCAGTATTTTTTTTACCTTTGGGCCCTTGGGAAAGAAATTCTGTGGGCCCATTTCAACGGGTCTCTGGGTAGCTGTGAATTTCCCTTTTATTGAGGCCTCATCAGGGAGTCTAAATGAAACTTTTTTTGTATTCAAGGGGGGGTTTTATTTAATTTTTTTGGGTAAAGGGGAAAGGTAGGGTATTTGGTCTTTTTGTGCTACCCTGTGTTTACCCCTGTTTTAAGGGGGGCTAGTAAAATTGGTCCAATGTGGTCTTTTGGTTTTGCATTTGTTTCAGTGGCCCGGGTTTGGGTTTTAGTTATTGTTGGTTGAAAAGTTTTGTTTTTCCCATATTGTTGATGAAATCGGTTACGGGGTTGATCTTCTAGTGGGCCCAAAGGTTGATTTTTGGAAGTCTCCAGCAAAGAAAAGGGGTGGTGCTTATTCTTTGGGGCTTTTTTGTTTTTAGTTCCTTTAATTTCTCATAAAAATTTGGGATTTTTTTGTGTGGGGTATCGGTAAATGTAAACCGTTTGTTATAAGCGTTTTTAAAGGGGTTTTTTAAAGGGAAAAAAATTTAGAAAATTGTATTTTTCCAAATATTCATCACTAAAGAAAAGGGGTTTGTTTTAATACAAGTTTTAATTGGTTGGAGTATTAGTTTTGCAATCCCACCCCCACTTGGTTTGGTCTGCAGTTGTGGATTGCTGTGTATCCTGGTAGAGGGTAGATATCTTTTGGGGTCCTGCTTAAGGCCGGGTTCTGGTAAGAATAATGCGGAAAAAGGGTTGTCTTTGGTTTCAAGGAGTGCCAGGAGGTCATAATAGTTTTTTTTAAAGGGGCCCTTTTTGTTGTATTTAATTTCTGAAAAGACTTTTGGGCCTTTGGTTTAGGATAGTGCTGGTTTTGTCTTGCTGTGTAGTAAAGGCAGTACTTTCCAGTTTTTTTTTGGGGTTGTGTGTAGATTTTTGGAGGTTTTTAGATCGGGTAAATGTGATAAAATCATCTTCTAGGTTTAAATTTATGGTTATTTATATCCTGAGTTGGTGTTGATTTTAGTACTGATATCTGTTGTGGTGGGAATTTGGAAAATTTTATATAGCTATAGCATTTTGGTCATGTAGAGTATAGTACTAATACACATAATGAAGTTTATGTTGTCTATTTTTTTATTGTGCTGGGAATTTAGCTAAAAATACAACTGGTTTTTAAACTAATAATATAAAAAACCAAAATTTAAAAAAAGCACAAGGGCTCTCACTTATAATTGCCTAAGGTCTAATGTAATGGGCTTTGGGGATAAATCTATGTATTGGGGCTAGAATGAGTATGTACAACTGAGTTTAATCAATAATATAAAAATACAAATTAAAAATAGCACAGGGCTCTCATAAGTAATTGCCTATGGTTAATATAGTGAATTTTGGGATTGAATGTTTGAGCTAGAATGATTTTTGTACAAATGAGTTTAATCTAAAATAATATAAAAAAAGGCCCCAAGACCTTTTCAATTGTAATTGAAATAAAAGGGGTTAATAAAATTGTTTTCAAGAATTAGAGTAAACTAGATTTAAAAATTTACAAGATAAAATATACAAATTAAGGTCCCCTTAAAAAAAAAAAAGAGGTGGTTGGTATAGTTAGCAAAAAATAGTTTTAAGGGCCCTTTAACAAAAAATATAAATTTTAAATATACAAAAATTTTACACACAATTAGTCACTAAGAAAATGAAAAAAAATCTTAGAGGAGGGCTTAAATTTAAACTTATAATATATAAAATTTCAAATTGAAATGGAAATTTTCAATTGTTGTTGACAAGATCAAGAGTATTTTAAAATAAAATTTAAATTTACCCAAAATTTAAAAATTACAAATTAGGGGTTCCCCAAAAGGGAAAATAAAAAAAAAATAAAAAATGGCAATGTCTTGGTTATAATATGAAAAGTAAGATGGTGACAGGTACCCGGTTTCAAAGGATAATATAAAGGTTGGGTTTAATATACAAACTTGGAAATTTGGCCCAAAAAAATTTTAAGGGGGAAATATAAAAAAAAATGATTTAAAGTACAAAAAGTAAAAAAATTTATGGGGTAAATTTTGGTGTTTTTAAAAATTTTAGTAAGTAATAATGATTAAAAAAAAAAGTTAAAGGGAAAAGGGTTAAAGGGAAATTTGAAAGTTTAAAGGTTATTAAATGATGCAAAAATGTTAGAGTAATTGTATTGATAGTAAAAAAGGTAAAATTTTTAATTTTTGTAATTTAAAAATCAAATTTTAGAAAAAAAATGAGGTAGTAATATGGACAGAGAAAATATCAATTCAGCTAATATTTAACCCCTTCAGGGTCCAAGGCCCAAATCTGAAGTGGTGCCCCAGTGTCCAAGAATTTTAAAAAAAAAATTGTTATTTTTTCTTATGAAATGGTAGAGAATCTTTTTGTGAAGGTAATAAAACAAAAAGTACGAAATTTGATGGAAAATTGACGGAATTATGCTCGCGAATTTTGATGTCGGCTATATTTACGAATCGGCGATTTTGCCGACTTTGACTCCCGTTTTAGGCCAATTACATTATTCCAGTCAACCAAATTCTTAGCTATTTCACTAGTATTACTTCTATTCTATCGATTGAGCACAAGAAATCGCCAAGTCAACTGTTTCAACTACAAATTAAAGTGATCAGAAATTGTTAATTTGGCCAATTTAACACTAAGTTCAAAATATTCCAATTTCAAAATAGGGTCCAGGATAAACAATGTAGGTATTCCTGGAATTAAACTAACATTTCCTCTGTTCATTAGTTACATTTTGAGGCTTTACAAATAAATTCCATTTTGATTTTTTATACACATAATGAATTTTTATTCACACCAAAAAATAGAAGATTTACTGTTATGCAATACTGTAATAATTGTATAAATATCACCATATTTGTGAATGCATATTAGACCCACCAGTTGGCGTGTATTAGACGTGTGAAGTCGTTTGTTTACTCTTGAATATCAGCAAAAATTTAACATTTCTGCTACTTTGAGCTCAGTTTCAAGCCATTTCCAGTGCTAAAACCAATCAAAATCATCATTATTTCTGTAATATGTCTTCCATTCTATCAAATGAGACCAAGAAATCGCAAATAGAACTATAAAAAACATCCGAAAAAGCACTGCAAAATCGCTGTTTTAATCGAAAAATCATGATTTCAGTTTTTTTCTCTCATTATACACAGCGTGCTGCAGGATCTGTTTTATGTGGTGCACACATACCACATAGATGTATTCTCTCATATCTAGGCCCAAATGTACCACTCAGTTTATCAGAGTGAGCTGAGCTGATGACGTAGATCTACGGTTTGGACCCTGAACGTAAAGCCATAGATCTACGGGACGGACCCTCAAAGGGTTAAGCAAACAAGAGTAAATAAGAAAATTAGATAAGGTGACTTATGCTTACTAGTAAAATCTCAAAATGAGGTAGTTGATTATTTAATTACTAAGAGATTGTACTACGAAATTTGAACAATAATGGAGCAAAACATACACTACGTTACGTAGGCTTTTAGATTGGACATTTAGTTATTCTCTGTAAGATCAGTATCCCTGAGAAATCGTGATAGATCATTCTCGTTCGTGATTGTGTACAGTTGACCTACATTTGTTTTCCTAACTAGAATTTTCCCATCCCAGTGAAGCATTGGTGTATTGTGTCATTATTCTCCTGCTTAAGTTTTCTGACTCTATACAGGAGGTTCTGACGTTTTTTGGTAAGGCACTCGTTTATGTATACCTCTTTCTTTACTTTAATAGATGCAATAATTAAGTTTTTTTTCCTGTCATGTGGGGAATCTAAGCATAACCTTTTTTACCATGGATCAGTAACCTGGCTTCTTTTATTTAGATCTGGTACATAACATTTTTTTGGCCCTTTATGATTGCAGAGTAATTTTTTCTGTTTTTTTTGGGTTTCATATCACTGGGAAAAAGTGGACGTTAATATTACGCGTCGATAGTTTTCTTGCTCATTTTTTCTTCTTGGAGAGCAAGTAGTCAGAACTGGTTATCAAAGTTGTTTTTTCCATTCTTTTATGTTTCTTCAACTTTGTATTAAGAGATTTTATTTGTTGAGTATGGCTATTATGACTGTTTGGATGGTTTGTCACATTTTGTTTCCCCGGGGGTTTTGTAACTTTTGTTAAAATGGGGTTTTGTTTCGAGTTGTCTCCTGGTGTCTTGTTTTGTTAGTGCTCTCGAAGTTTATTTCAATAACTAAGGTGGGATGCTGTCTTTAGGGTATCTGGATCGTTTGGGATACCTGAGGGACTACTTGGAGGTTGAATCCGGGGAAGAGAGGGGGGGGGCTGGTGGAGCCTGTTGTTGTTTTGTTGTGGTGTCGCCTTGGCAGTGGTGAGTGGGGGGTTTCTGGGCGGCGTCCTCTGGCTACACTTGTTGAATATTGACCCTTTTTGGTGTTTTCTTGTGGCCTTGGTGTGTTTCCCCTTAGATTTTTGCCCCATAAACTAAGGTTGTTGTGTTAAAAAATTTAATTTTACAAAAATTAGGGTTACGTTGTTCGGGTGGGGGAGCGGGGGGTTTCTTTCGGTTTGTGGGCGTCTTCCTTTTATTGTTATTTTCGATTTGTAGGTTTTATTTGGTAAACTTTGGTCATTTGGGTGCTACGTTGGGGAGTGCAGTTTTTTCTTTTTAAAATAGGTCATCATGGGCATTGGGGGCTTGATAGTTGGGGAAAAGTACGGAGCTTGGAGGTCGCTGTGCGTGCCTGGGTGGTCTTTTATTCAGTAGTAAAATTCGCAAGTTTGACTTACGCCATTTCGACTTTCGCCGGTTTCTCAGAAAAGAATCAGTCGTAAGTCGGATGGTAGGTGTATAATATATATTTTTTAATGATATATGAATAAGACACAGTAAAAAAGGTGATTTCAGAAAATTTCAAAAAAAACCCCTCTGAAAGAAAAGAGAATTTCAAACGCTTTCGGACTACTACTTATCAAGGAACTATAGTTCCCTAGTTCCTTGATAAGTGAGTAGTCCCAAAAATGCTTGGAATTTTTATTCTTTCAGAAAGGTTTTTTTGCATAATAAATAAATTTATTTAATATATATTTTTATTATTTATATATATAATATATTTATATATATTATTATATATATATTATATATTTGTCGTGCCAAATATGTAAAACTGGTCATTTAGCAAGAACTCATTTAAAATTAAGTCCTTTCTAAAAATTTCTCTTATACGTTTAAAGATATATTTTTTCATTAATGTTGATGTAAAAATTTATAATTTTGCACCAAAAGAATCTTAGAAAGCTTACCTAACCTTATTATAACAAGAACAATTTATTTTAGCCTAACCCATCTAAATATATTTTAGATTTATTTACAATAATTTAATTCTAAACAAACACAGTGAAATATATTTTTATCGTTAGGTTCAGAATGATTTTGGCGAAATTATTGCATACACAAATTTTGGCTTGTCCTATATGGCAAGATGAACGTTGCTATTTAAGCCAAGATCGCAAGTTCTGCCTGTTCGGCACGACATACGTGTATGTACGTATATATATATATATATATATATATATATAATTTATACAGTGGACCCCAGCATACCGATTTTAATCCGTGCAAGAGGGCTCATTGGTATGCGAAATAATCGGTATGCGAATGAATTTTCCCCATAAGAAATAATGGAAATCAAATTGATCCGTGCAAGACACCCAAAAGTATGAAAAAAAAATTTTTACCACGTGAAATATACATTTTCCTACACACAAAGAGAAGGATACATGCACAATAGTAGGGTAGTATATGCACAGTATATATTGTGCATGTACTAGTCTACTAAATGAAGAATAAATGACACTTACCTTTATTGAAGATGCAGCAATGACTGATGAGACACTGTGTCCTGGGAGTGCCTTTTCCTCCTGAGCACTGTAGGTCCTGTTTGGTATTTTCTTCCAGAACATGCCTTATCACACTGTGTATGTCACTACGATTCTTAAATCTCTCAAACCAACCTTTGCTGGCTTTAAATTCACCAATATGAGCACTAGTTCCAGGCATTTTTCCCTGTTCACCTGGGTGTTAGTCGACTTGTGTGGGTTGCATCCTGGGAGACAAGATTAAGGACCCCAATGGAAATAAGTTAGACAGTCTTCGATGACACTGACTTTTTGGGTTATCCTGGGTGGCAAATCCTCTGGGGTTAATTGTTTCTTGGTATATTCTCAATAAGCCACACCAACAACAGTGCTACAGCAGCAGCAGACGATGCTACAGCAGCAGCAGACGATGCTACGGCAGCAGCAGCAGCAACGATGCTAAGCAGCAGCAGCTGACATGCTCGCAGCAGCAGACATGTACAGCAGCAGAGACGATGCTACAGCAGCAGCAGACGATGCTACAGCAGCAGCAGATGATGCTACAGCAGCAGCAGCAGCTGACAGTGCAGCAGCAGCAGCAGCTGTACCACCAATAGTAGCGATGGTTGATTGGGGTTTATTATACAACCTGGCCAGCTCGGAGACACGCACTCCACTTTCATACTTATCAATGATCTTTTTCTTCATCTCTATAGTAATTCTCACCCTTATTGCTGTAGGGTTGGCACTAGAAGCTTTCTTGGGGCCCATGGTCACTTATTTTCCAGATAAAATCACCAAAAACACTGTAATAATACGAAATGTTACGATTGTATGCTTGGATGCTACCGTGGAGGCTGGCTGGTAAACAATGCCACCGGCGGAACATGTGAGGCTGGCTAAGGCGCACATTGGACGCGTCTCGGACGAACAGCGGTGAGCGGGTTTTTAAGCGGTATGCGAGGCAAAATTTAGCGAAAAAATGTATCGGTATGCGGATTAAACGTTATGTGATGCCAACGGTATGCGGGGGTCCACTGTATTGTATATATATATATATATATATATATATATATATATATATATATATATATATATATATATATATATATTATATATATATATATTATATATATATATACAGTGGACCCCCGCATACCGATGGCATCACATAGCGATTAATCCGCATACCGCTTGCTTTAATCGCAAAAATTTTGCCTCACATACCGCTTAAAAACCCGCTCACCGATTTTCGTCTGAGACGCGTCCAATGTGCGGCCTGAGCCACGCTCACATGTTCCGCCGGTGGCATTGTTTACCAGCCAGCCTCCGCGGTAACATCCAAGCATACAATCGGAATATTTCGTATTATTACAGTGTTTTCGGTGCTTTTTCTGGAAAATAAGTGACCATGGTCCCCAAGAAAGCTTCTAGTGCCAACCCTACAGCAATAAGGGTGAGAATTACAATAGAGATGAAGAAAAAGATCATTGATAAGTATGAAAGTGGAGTGCGTGTCTCTGAGCTGGCCAGGTTGTATAATAAACCCCAATCAACCATCGCTACTATTGGTGGTACAGCTGATGCTGCACTGTCAGCTGCTGCTGGCATGCATGCTGCTGCACATGTTCAGCTGCTGTGCGTCGTCTGTGCTGCTGTGCTGCTGTGCTGCTGTAGCGTCGTCTGTTGCTGCTGTACTCGTCTGTTGCTGCTGTAGCGTCGTCTGTTGCTGCTGTAGCGTCGTCTGTTGCTGCTGTAGCGTCGTCTGTTGCTGCTGTAGCGTCGTCTGTTGCTGCTGTAGCGTCGTCTGTTGCTGCTGTAGCGTCGTCTGTTGCTGCTGTAGCGTCGTCTGTTGCTGCTGTACCACCGTCAGCTGCTGCTGCTGCTGTAGCATCGTCTGCTGCTGCTGTAACATCGTCTGTTGCTGCTGTAGCATCGTCTGTTGCTGCTGTACCACCGTCAGCTGCTGCTGCTGCTGTAGCATCGTCTGCTGCTGCTGTAACATCGTCTGTTGCTGCTGTAGCATCGTCTGCTGCTGCTGTAGCATCGTCTGTTGCTGCTGTACCACCGTCAGCTGCTGCTGCTGCTGTAGCACCGTTGTTGGTGTGGTTTATTGAGAATACCAAGAAAAAATTAAACCCCAGAGGATTTCCCACCCAGGAAAACCCCAAAAAAAAGTCAGTGTCATCGAAGACTTCTAACTTATTTCCATTGGGGCCTTTAAATCTTGTCTCCGGGATGCAACCCACACAAGTCGACTAACCCCAGGTGAAGGGGGAAAAAAATCCCTGGAACAGTGCTATTTTGGTAATTTTAAAAACCCACAAAGGGTTGTTTTGAGAGTTTTAAAGAATCGTAGTGCATACACATGTGAAAAGGGCCCTTTTTCGGGAAAAAATGCCAAACGGGGACCTACGTACTCGGGAAAAAAGGAAAACCCCCGGGCCAGTGTCTCCATCATTGCTGCATCTTAAATAAAGGTAAGTGTCTTTTATTCTTCATTTAGTAGATAGTACATGCACAATATTACTGTGCATTTTTACCACTATTGTGCATGTATCCCCTTTGTGTGTAGGAAAATGAATTTCATGTGGGAAAAAAAATTTTTTTTTACTTTTGGGGGTCTTGCACGGGTTAATTTTATTTTCCCTTATTTTTTGGGGAAAAATTCATTCACAAAGATTATTTCCATAACAATTAAACCCCCCTTTCAGGATTAAAAATTTTTTGCGGGGGGCCAAATGTATTTTATAAATATATATATAATTTAAAAAATATAAAATTTAATATATATAATATAATCGTATTTTAAAAATATATATTTAATAAAAAATACTATATATTATATATTAAAATTATATATATATTTTTTATATTATACGTATAATATATATAAATATATATATATATAATATAAATAAAATTTCGTATATATATATTATATTTAAAATATATATAATAATATAATATAAATACGAAAAAAATAAAATATATATTATATATTTATAATATATAATAAAAAATTTTATTATATAATATATTAAACCCTATATAATATATAATATTTATATATAAAATTTTTATATAAATACGATTTTATATTTTATTATTATAATTTTAATATTAAAACGTATTATATATATATATATAATATATAAATAAATATTATATATATATATATATATTAATATAAATATATTATATATAAATATATATATAATATATTTATATAATATAAAAATATATATATATATATATATATATATATAATTTTTTTATATATAAAAGTATATTAAATATATTATATATATATAATATATTATATATATATATATATATATATATAAATTTTTATATATATATATATAAATAGAATATATATATATAAATTTTTTTTATATATATTTTTTATATATATATAATATATATATATACTATATATATAAAAATTAATATATATATATATATTATATAAAATATAATATTAATATAATAATACGTTTAAAAATAATTATATATAATTTTAAAAAAAAATTTTATATAAAAATTATTATATATAATAAAAATATAAAATAAAAAAAATTATTTTTTATATTATACGTATATATATTTATATAAAAAAAATTTTATATATCAGAGGGCCCCGCTTTACGGCGTTCCCCTAATACGGGCATTTCAAAAATTTTACCAAAATCACTAACGGCTCCCCCCCCATTTCAATCGGGCACCGTGCCCCCCCCGTTTGTTTTCATTTTCCCCGAGTCAGAAGCATAAGTCTCTCCTTTTTTCTGGAAACTCCCAAAATTTCAAAAGTTTTTTAAAAATTATTTCATTTTTTATAACTCTGATAATTATACTTTTGTATACCTGTCCTAAATAAACTTTAAAACATCGAGCATTTTTAAAATTTTAATTTCGTTAATATACACATTTCATTAATCCTCCATGATATTTTTTTTTAAAATTATATAAAAACACGATCATAAATAAAAAAAGATAAAAAACACCCCACAGTAGAATAAAAAAAACAAAATTTAGATGTCAACAAGACTTGCACAAGTGGTATAAAAACAAACCCCGTCTCATTAAAGTGTAATTACTAATATACACATTTTCATTAATCCATCCATTTATTTTTTCTTCAAAATTATATATAAAAACACGATACAAAACAGAAAAAGAGTGAATAAATTACACCCCACAATAGAATAGAATAATCAAAATAAATATGTGGGAGCCACATAACCTGTACAAGTGACGCAAGAATAACATTTTTCTCTAATCTAACATAAGAGTAAATGTGTTACGACTGGGGGTAACTGTAAAAATTATTCTTTCGTATTATGTAAGTAAGTTTAAACAGGTAATACTCAATGACAGTTTACATAGATTATCATACATACAACATATGTTAGAGAACCTAGGATAACCCAAAAAAGTCAGTGTGACTTATTTCCATTGACTTCACTCAAGCGTCATTTCTCTCAAAATGATGTTACATGAGAATGTGGGAGTGTTTTTCTTCTTTTATAATTTCTACCGTATCAATGTAAAGAGACAACCTGTACACAATTAACTTGTACACAAAACCAGGACGTGTACATTTCGTTTGTTTTACAAACTTACCTCCACTGGTTTGGTTACAATAACTGCACTGCCCCCTCTCATGTACTCATTCTTTCCTCTCTCTCATTTATATCGTTTTAATCTCAATTACTTACTCCTGACCCTAATTCAGACTACAATATTTTAAGGTAAGTAATGAGTGAACTGATAGACATTTTATCGCTCTGGGATGCTTAAAATCATAGAATAGTATGTTGGGTGGGTTGGCCTGGTGAGGCTATTACAATACATACCACACTGATTTCTTAAGCAATAAATACACTTGTCTCACCCCAAGATTAAGACTAATAAATATTTTAAGGTAAGTAATGATGCACTATGTTGTGTCTTGTACCTTTTTATTGTTTTTGATGCCCCTGGTTTTCTAATTGCTAACTTTAATATATGTTAGTGAAACTTGTTATCTAGTGTTTGTAATGCAATTTATAATGGAAAAAAAAGGGTGTTCCCCTCTTACGGCTATTCCGCTTACGGCGGTAGCCTGAACCCTAACCCGCCGTATAAGTGGGGCCCGACTTGTATATATATATATATATAAAAATATCTATATATAAATATATATATATATATATATATATATATAGATATATACATATATATATATATATATACTATAAATATATATATAGATATATACATAGATATATAATATATATAACGTATATATAATATATATATATATATATATAAAAATATATATGTTTTATATATATACGTATAGATTAATATATATATATAATAATATATATATAAATATATATACCGTATATATATATATATACGTATATAAAAAGTATATATATTACGAGATATATATATACGTAATATATATATATCAATTATATAATAGATAAATATTTAATATATATATATATAATATATATATATATATATATATACGTATATATATATATAACGTATATAATTATATACTATATATTAATACGATATTATATATATACGTCTAATATATATACGTATTTATATAATACGTATATAAATATATACGTATATATAGATATACGTATATATATATATATACCTATATATATATATATATAACGTATATATATATATACATAGATATATATATATACGTATATATATATATATACGTATAAATATATATACGTATATATATATATATACGTATATAAATAAAATACGTATATATATTTATATACGTTAAATAGATATATACATATATATATAAACGTATATATATATACTATATATATATATACGTATATATATATACGTATATAATATATACGTAAGTCATATATATATACGTATATATATATCTACGTATATATATACTAAACGTATATATATATATACGTATATATATAAAACGTATTATATATATTATATACGTATAATATATTATACGTATATATATATATATTTTACGTATATATAATTTAGACGTATATAATATATATAAACTAATATATATATATATTCGTATATATATATATATACTATAATATATATATGCGTATATATATAAATATATACGTATATATATATACGTATATATATATATACGTATATATATATATAAACGTATCTATATATATATACGTAAAAAAAAATCTAATATATATATATATATACGTATAATATATATATATATACGTATATATATATATATACGATATATATAGATATAAAACGTATATATATATATATACGTATATAAATATATATACGTATAAACATATAAATACGTATATAAATATATACGTATTTATATATATACTTATATATATATACTACGTATATATATATATATCCGTATCTATATATATATACGTATATATATATTATACTTATAATAATATATATATATAAATATATATATACGTATATAATCTATATATATATATATATATATATATATATATAATATATATATATATATATATATATATATAAGTAACACGATATGATAAGGCGAAATGACAGTAGTTTGTTGGATATGAATTGGTAGATAAACGACTGTTTGATAACTTCAGGATGTACATTTTTATAAGGGCCACAGAAATAACGATTCACTTTCTAGTTGTAGCTACACTGAGAGTAAAAAAAAAAAAGGTAGATGGGAATACAAAGAATAGAACATCAGGGAAGAAGAGGTGAAGGTTTAGAAGACTAAAAGAGGAGGCAGTTAGGGTAAGATATAAACAGCTATTGAGGATGATGGGGCTATGAAGAGCAGAGGCAATGGGTCCATAAGTGGTATTGGGTAGGTTTAAAAATGTATGTTAGAGTGTTCAGCAGAAGTTTGTGTTACAGGAAGTGGGTGCGAGGGAAGAGGACGATTGGTGGAATGATGATGTAAAGAGAGTAGTAGGTAGAAAAAGTTAGGCATATGAGAAGTTTTACAAAGTAGAAGTGATGCCAGGAGGGAAGAGTATATGAAAAAAGAGAGCATTAAAGATAGTGGAGAAGCAAATGTAAAAAAGAGCAAATGAAGAGTGGGTGAAATTTTATCAACAAATTTTTTGTTGAAAATAAGACAAAGTTTTGGAGTGCGATTAACAAGTTAAGAAAGCCCTAGAAAACAAATGATTTGGTCAGTTAAAAAAAGAAGAGAGTTTATTAATGGAGAGTTAGAGGTATTGGGAAGATGGAAGGAATATTTTGCGAATTGTTAAATTTGATGAAGATAGGGGAAAGCCTGTGATTTCGTGAATAGGGCAAGAGGAATAACATCTTGAGGAGTGAGAAGAGCCAGTTTGTGAGTTTGGGGGAAGTTCGTGAGCAGTAGGTATATGCAAGGGGGTAAGGCAGCCCGGTATTAGATGGGATATAAGATAGAAATGTTAAAAGCAGGTGGGAAATAGTTTTTTGGAGTGTTGGTGCAATTATTTAATAAATGTATGAAGAGGGTAAGGTACCTAGGGATTTGGCAGAGAGCATGCATATTCCTTTGTAAAGCAAAGGGGATAAAAGAAGTGCAAAAATTATCGGGGGATAAGTCTGTGAGTGTACCTGTAAAGTGTATGTAGTTATAATTGAAAGAATTAAGATAGACGGAGAATTGGATAGTCAGATGAACAAAGGAGGCTTAGGAAAAGGTAGGGGGTGTGGGACCAGGTGTTTACAGTGAAACATATTAATGAACAGTATTTAGATAAGGCCTAAAGAGGTTCTTGGGGCATTATGGATTTGAAAAGGGCGTATACAGGGTGGAAGGGGGCAATGTGGCAGCAGATTGTTGCAATGTATGGTGTAGGAGGTAGTTACTGAAAGCAGTGAAGAGTTTTTAACGAGGATAAGGAGGCTCAAGTTAGAGTTGTAGGAAAGAGGGAAATTTTTCCCAGTAAAAGTAGGCCTTAGACCAATGACGTGTGATGACACCGTGGTTTTTAATAATTTTTAGATGGGTTTGTAAGAGAGTAAATGCGAGGTCTTGCAAGAGGCGGAGTAAAAGATAAAGAATCAGACACAAAGTGGGAGTATGGTCACAGCTGCTCTTTGCTGATAACTTGCTCTGGAGATTCCTGAAAAGAAGTTTGCAGAGATTGGTGGATGAATTTTGGTAGGGTGGTGCAAAGAAGAAAAATTAAAGTAATTACAGGAAAGAGTAAAGGTTATGAGGATAACAAAAAGATTAGGTGACAGAAAGATTGAATATCAATTGGAGGGAGAGATAGGGAGGAGGTGAACTATTCAGATATTTGGGAGTGGCCGTTCAGCGGATGGGTCTATGAAAGATGAGGTGAATCATAGAATTGATGAGGGAAAAAGAGTGAGTGGTGCACTTAGGAGTCTGGAGACGAAAGACACTTTTGCCTTGGAGCAAAGAGGAATGTATGATAGAATATTTTTAACCAACGCTCTTATAAGGTGTGAAGCGGGTGAATGAATGTTGCAGCGAGAGAAGGCTGGAGGCAGTGAGATGTCATGTCTGAGCAATGTGGGTGTGTGAGATATAATCAGAAATTGTAGTTTGGAGTAGGAGGAGGGTGCGGATTACCAAAACCGTTTCCAGAGGGGCTGAGGAAGGGTTGTGAGGTGGTTCGGACATGGTAGAGAGAATGGGAGCGAAACAGAATGACTTCAAGATGATCAGTCAGTAGTGGAAGGAAGGCGGGGTAGGGGTCGGCCTAGGAAGGGTTGAGGAGGGGTAAAGGAGTTTTCTGAGTGCGAGGACTTGGGACTTCCAGCAGGCATGCGTTGAGCGTGTTGATAGGAGTGAATGGAGACAAAAGTTTTTAATACTTGGAACGTGCTGTTGGATGTGAGCAAAGTAACATTTATGAAGGGATTCAGGGAAAACCGACACGCCTGGGACTTGAGTCCTGAAGGGGAAGTACAGTGCCTGCACTCTGAGGAGGTGTTAATGTTGCAGTTTAAAAACTGTAGTGTAAAGCACCCTTCTGGCCAGACAGATGATGGAGTGAATGATGGTGAAAGTTTTCTTTTTCTTTTCGGGCCACCCTGCCTTGGTGGGAATCGGCCGTGTGATAATAAAAAAAATAATATATATACGAGTATATATATATATATAAGATATATATATATAATATATATACGTGTATATATATATATATATATATATATATATATATACACGGTTTGGTATATATATTATTATATATAGATATATATATATATATATATATATATATATATATATATACACGTGTGTATACATATAATATATAAATATATATATAATATACGGTATATATATATATATATACCAGTGGACCCCCGCATAACGATGGCATCGCATAGAGCGATTTTCGCATAACGATTACATTTATATACGCTAAATTTTTCCCGCGCCATACCGATTAAAAACCCCGCATACCGATTTCTCCGAGATGCGTCCAATGTTCCCTCAGCCCAGCCTCACAATGTGCCGCTTCGCGTCCCCTTGTTTACCCGCCATCCTCCCGTAACATCCAAGCATAACTCGGAATATTTCACGTAATCTTACAGTATTTTCGTGCTGTTTCTTCTGTAAAATAAGTGACCATGGCCCCAAGACAGCTTCTAGTGCCAACCCTGTGGTAAAAGGGTGAGAATTAAGTATGGAAATTAAGAAAGAATTTTTTTTTGAAGGGTTTTGTGGCTAACCCTGATAACCCATATCCAGTTGTGGAATCCAATTTGCTACTTCCAAGATTAAGGAAAGGTGGTGTCAGAAGGGTTGAACTGCAAACCTAGATAATGAAAATCACCCTGACACAGGCTGTTGCAAGCCGTGCTTGTGACTATTTCAATGACAATGTTATGGGCCCATTTTAGGAAAGTCTTGAAGGAACGGTGTACAGAGCCTCGGACAGATTTGTTTGCGACAGCGGTCGCAGTGCCTCTCAATCTGGTCCCAAGTGCATTAAAAGAAGAAAGGGATAACCCCAGAAAAGGAATTGCTACCTCAATCCTAATGGAAGGATTCCCCTTCTAAACAGTAAGAAGATAATGCTCTCCCCCTCCACCCATCCCATCAAACATCACCCAGATCTTCAATAAAAGTAAGTGTCATGTAATTGTGCATGCCATTTTCAGTTGTGTGTATTAGAATTAACATTTCATGAGGTAATAAATAATTTTTTCATACTTTTGGGCGTCTGCACGGATTATTTTTTCCATTATTTCCTTAAGGGGAAAATTCATATCGCATAACGATTATTTACGCATAACTATGAGCCCTCTGGCACGTATTAAAATCGTTAACCGGGGGACCCACATTTAGATATATATATATATATATATATATATAAAAATATATATAAATATATATATATATATAATATATATATATATTTATATATATATACGTATAATATATAAATATACTATATATATATATATATATATATATATCAACGTGTATATATATATTATATCTATATATATATAATATTATATATAATTTATATATATTATTAATAATATATACTATTTAAGATATCTATATATATATATATATTTATATATACGTAATATATATATATATATATATATACGAAATAATATATATAATATATACGAATATTATATATATATAATATATAATATACTTATATATATATACGTAAATATATCTCACACACAACACACCATGATTACAGTAAACACATTTCTGTTTGAAAATTGTTGCTTATATCATATAACACCCAGAATAATAAATAATAATAATAATAAAAATAATGCAATAGCACTGGCAGTGGGTGGCTGGGGTTCTAGTTGCAGCCTCACCAACATATGCCACCAGCACACACCTGGCTGACTCCACTATCTTTCACCACTTAAACTATCCAAACCCATCCCAACCTAACCTATCTATCCTGACCAACCTAACCCCTCAATAAAATAAAAATGGAAGTGGTGAAAGACATGTTTGGTATGGGAGAATCAGTGTCGTTGATGGCAAGCCTGTTACCAGTGACCCAGCCACCCACCACTACTGACACTGTTAATTACATCATCATCATCCTCAGTCATCATTGTCTTATTATAGCTATGTTGAAAAATTAATTTCCACAACCACTTAAATTCTGGACAGTTTTGCTCATAAAATAATGCTGAAGTGGGACTTGAGGAATAAAGTACATAATGACCCATTATTCATATCTTCATTCATTCTTGTTTTCTGTTTGCACACTTTCATCATAGCTCACATAATTCTGCATCTCTGCAGAGAACGCAAAGCTCAGTGCCTACATTTTTGTCTCAACAGATAGTGTATATTCTCTAGTGCTTTATTAACTGACATACTATAATTGTTTTCTTACTACAAAGCATTTAGTCTTTGTATATGTAAACACAACACATTTAGCAGTGGTTAACGATTGGCATATGCTCCAAACCTGGTAGTGCTTTTACCCTCAAAACGAAGAACACCGGTTTTGATCCTAGTATGAATGGAAAATTTTGACAAGTTGTCTTACACCTGTTCCAGAATGTTACATAGTAGTAATTAGGTATCAAGGGAAAGGACCCAAGAAATGGAACTTACCAGCTAAGTCTAATTTTCAAATCAAAATGATATACTCAGGCTTCATGATGATTCAACATCTTGCAGCTGCAATTCAAGACGACTCCTTCAGAATTCTGGTATCCCCCCCATTAGGCGTGTAGAATAACGATTAATAATTATATAATATGCCCCAAAGGAAGCATATATTTCAGCATTTTCATTGGAAACGCTTAGATAAGTTTGTACTCATTTTGGTTGGGCTCAAAATGATCCACCTCAATGGCCTGTAAAGATTGATTTTAACCCCTCAGTCCAAGGCCAAAATATGAAAGTGTGCTCCATGACCAAGAAATTTTGAAAAAAAAAAAATTATTTTTTCTTACAGAATAAGAGAATTTTTGTGAAGTAATAAAACATAAAAAAAAATTCTGATCATACTTACCGAGATTCAGTGTCCCCACCCCCCCCAAGAAGTTTGTCAGAAGTGATGTGGTGTGGCACCATCGACGAATTCCCACATACACCATTATATTTATTTAGCGTTTTTTAAGTTTTTTTCTTTCTATTTCCAATTTTTTTTCTATTCCTACTAACATTTGGGGCCTGAGAGACCAATGCTGTATATAATGTATATACCAGTGGACCTCGCATACCGATGGCATCACATAACTATAAATCCGCAATACCGAACATTTTAACACAAAAAATTTGCCTCGCCATACCCCTAAAAAACTCGCTCTACGCTAATCGTCAGAGACGCTCAATGTGCGGCCTGACCAGCTTCACATGTTCCGCCGGTGGCATTGTTTATCAACCAGTCCCTCCGCGTAACTATCCAGCAATACAATCGGAACATTTCGTATGATTACAGCCGATTTTGGTGATTTCATCTGCCAAAATATAAGACCAAGTGCCCCCAGAAAGCCTCTAGTGCTTTCCCCAAGGTAAAAAGGGTGAGAAATACTATCATACCACAGTCATCTGCTGCTGCAACAACAACGGTCAGCTGTTGTTTGACCAGTCCCCTGTTGCTTGATCAGCCCGCTGCTGTTGCACCTCGATCAGCTGTTTGCTGATCATCAGCTGCTGTTGCACCTCGATCACTGTTGCGGATCATCCGGCTGCTTCTGCACCATCGATCAGCTGTTTGTTGGAGACCATCAGCTGTTCTGAATCTTTCAACTGCCGCGCACCATGATCTCTGTTGCTGACCAGTCAGCTGTTGCTGGATCAGTCAGCGCAGCTGCACCATGCTCACTGTTGCTGGAACCAGTCACTGTTGCTGGATCCATTTGCAGCTGCTGCTCCACGAACACGTTGCTGGATCAGTCAGCTGTTGCTGGATCAGTCAGCTGTTTTGCTGATTCAGTCAATGTGCTGTTGCTGATCATCAGCTGATGCTGGATCAGTCAGCTGTTCTGGATCAGTCCAGCTGTTGCTGGATAAGTCACCTTTCCTGATCAGTCAGCTGTTGCTGGTCAGTCAGCTAGTTGCAGGATCAGTCAGCTGTTTGCTGGACCATCAGCGTTGCTTGGACCTGTCACCTGTTGCTGGACCAGTCACTGTTGCTGGACCAGTCCATCTGTTGCTGTACCATCAGCGGTTCTGACCAGTCAGCAGTTGCTGGACCAGTCAGCTGTTGCTGACCATTCACTGTTGCTGGACCAGTCCAGCTGTTGCAGGACCACGTCACTGTTGCTGGACCAGTCAGCTGTGCTGGATCTTCAGCTGCTGTGCACCACGATCAGCTGTTGCTGGATCACGGCTGCTTCTTGCCACCACGATCAGCCTGTTGTTGACATCAAGCTGTTGCTGAATCAGTCAACTGCTGCTGCACCATGATCAGCTGGTTGCCTGGACCATCAGCTGTTTGCAGGGATTCGTCAGCTGCTGCTCACCATGAAACACTGTTGTGGACCATCAGCTGTTGCTGGTCATTAACTGCTGCTGGCACCACGATCAGCTGTTCTGGATCAGTCAGCTGTTGCTGGATCAGTCAGCTTTGCTGCTGCAGGATCAGTCAGGCTGTGCGGATCAGTCAGGCTGTTTTGCTGGATCAACAGCTGTTCTGGATCATCAGCGTTGCTGATCCATCACTGTTTGCTGGATCATCAGCGTTGCAGGATCCGTCAGCTGTTGCTGGATCAGTCATCTGTTGCTGGATAAGT
Source organism: Cherax quadricarinatus (assembly GCF_026875155.1). NCBI lineage: Eukaryota > Metazoa > Arthropoda > Malacostraca > Decapoda > Parastacidae > Cherax > Cherax quadricarinatus. The sequence continues at coordinate 647,654 of NC_069402.1, read as the reverse complement.
CAGCTGTTTCTGATCATCAGTCTGTTGCTGCTGGACGTCAGCTGTTGCTGGACACAGTCAGCTGTTGCTGGACCATCAGCTGTTGCAGGACCAGTCAGCTGTTGCTGTCCAGTCCAGCTGTTGCTGGACCAAGTCAGCTGTGCTGGAACCAGTCACTGTTTGCTGGACCAGTCCCAGCTGTTTGCTGAACCAGTCAGCTGTTGCTGGACCATCAGCTGTTGCTGGACCAGTCCACCAGACTGTTTCTGGACCATCCAGCAGTTGCTTGGTCCATTCAGCTGTTTTGCTGGACCACGGTCAGCTGCTGTTGCAACCATCACTTTTCTGAACAAGACTCGTCCGAACCTGTCCCGAACACTTACGTCACCTGAGCCCTGCTTGCCGTCATTGTTTATACAAGCCAGGGTGCCGGTTGCATGCATACATTTGATACAGTTTGTATTATCCATATTTATATTGCTTGTAACTGCTAAAAACCACCATGGGCCCAAAGGATAGCTTTCCTAGTGCCAACCCTGTTGGTAAAAAGGGTGATAAATACTATCGTACCACAGTCAGCTTCTCTGTACACGGTCACTGATAAATTGGACCATCAGCTGTGCTGCACCACACTGTTGCGGCACCATGTCAGCTGTGCTTGCAACCATGGGCAGCGTTCTGCACCCCTGCTGCTTGCATCCAAGTCAGCTGCACCACACTGTTTGTTGTTGCTGCAAGCCACCATCAGCTGTATTTACCTCGAAGATTGAGAGTGTGTTGTTTGTGTGCTAACGTGAAACGATACAGTGGACCTCCCAGCCTTAACCATCACCCCCAATGGCGACCAATTAAGTAATGATTATGTACGTGCATTCGTAACTTGTATGTTTGGGGGTTAGAAATGGACTAAACTACTTCAAAATATCCTTATGGACAAATTCGGTCAGTACTGCACCTGAACATACTTCTGGAATGAATAAATTTTCGTTAACCGGGGTCCTCTGTACCGAGAAATGATATCAAACCCTGGGGGTTACCACCTCAAGATAACCAAGAAAGTCAATGCATCACGAGGACTCCTAACTATTCCATTGGTCCTTAATCTTGCTCCCATGATGCAACCCACACCAGTCGACTAACACCCAAGTGAACCTGGAAAAAACGCCTGGAACTAGTGCTCATATTTGGTGAATTTAAAGCCAGCAAAGGTTTTGAGAGATTTTATAATCGTAGTGGCATACACATGTGATAAGGGCCTGTTCTGGATGAAAATGCCAACAGACCTACAGTACTCAGGAGAAAAGGCACTCCCAGGACACATTCTCATTCAGTCCATTGCTGCATCTTTCATAAAGTAAGTGTCATTTATATTCTCATTTAGTAAGAGTAGTACATGCCCAATATAAACTGTGGCATGTACTACTCTACTATTGTGCATGTACCCATCGCTTTGTGTGTAAAAATGTATATTTCATGTGGTAAATTTTTTTTTTTCGTACTTTTGGGTGTTCTTTCATGGTTAATTTGATTTCCATTATTTTCTTTATGGGAAAATTCATTCGCATAACAATAAGTTTCGCATTAACAAGAGCACTCATGAAAGGGATAATATCGTTATGCGGGGGTACCACTGTATATAAACCACTGATTGAACACAATAACCGCACTAAAGTTATTTTCATAATTATTTTTTTACCACGTAGTTTATTAAATAAACATGCACAAATCTTGTATAATACAAATGTTCTATCTAAGATTTACATATTACAATCACAGACATGGTTTTAGAAACTGCAGTAGCTTGGGAAACTCCCTTGTAAACCAGGGCCACCATGCCCAGATGCAACCTTACAATCTTCACACATAAACCGAGTGTCATTAGCGTCTTTGTTGCCGTCGTTTTGTTTGTGCACAGACGATGCATCTCGTCAGAAGCAAATTTTCTCTAGTTTGAAGAAGCTGGATTATGAAATGAACACCGTCCCTCCTCAAACGCTTTGGTATATCCTGATAAATTTCGAGTACCTTGTTGTATAGCAGGTGTTCTTACTTCTGGTACTTTTCGATTATGAGTTGTCATACAACAACAACAAAATTCACATACGGTGGTCTGTTGCCAGTCTTTCTTGGTACATATGATATTCATTGAGCATAGAAATGTCACATGAATGGACAGAAAAGTTTCATGTACCGACTTGTAACTCTTACGAACACAGTCAACAAAAACAAATCTGCATGTCACATTTTGTCAACCAGCCATGTTTTTGTGTGTAAATCAATCACTGTCACTGGTTTTTCGAAGACTTCATTAGTCTCTCGAATCAACTTTCCACTCTCTTAGCCATTTCATTAACGGTGAATGGTTGTCAACAATTACATCTCGTTTGTCATGTCACCTGCATGCCATGATGTCTTGGCATAAACACCTGCACGTCATCACTCCCGATCACTCTGCGATGAGCCTGGGTAATTTTTACGATTAGAACGCACTGGCCACACACTCTTGTTCGCTCACATAAATCACTTAGTAATGGCTTTGACCAGTTATCTATAATAAATGTAGCCTTACCAAGATCAAGGTGCCATCATGTTTCTCACATGTCACCTGGAGATACCCAATAACATCTTGGTATCTTTCAATGTTTTACTATTCCCGTTATACAACAATATCCAACACCATGCCACTGTCCACTAGTCACAGAGTACAAACAGTTTTATAACCAAAGCGTTTCCCCTCTTGCTCGGTATATACTGGCCATGCTGACAGTCTAACCTTTGAAAACAAAAACAAAGACTCGTCAATTACAATATTCGGAATGGGATAAAAGTATATCTGGAACTTTTGTTTTGAGATACATGAAAACATTTCTAATCTTGAATAACCTGTCACTTCTGTCAGGCCTGGTTATGTCAGAGAAGTCAACATAATAAAATAAGATAAACCCTGTTCACTTGGTATGATTTCCACTGAAGAACCTGGGTAGAAAATTTGCCGATCTGTGACCAGTATGCTTTTATAACAGGCTTATAGACATGAAAAAGGCATAAAGCATTATTGTGCAAAAAGCAAAACATTTCTGCAATAGTCGTCTCTTCCACCTGTGTAGTCTTGACTGTGGTATATGATTGAATTTGCCATGGTGAACTTCAAAATACTTATTACTTTCCTCTGACAAAAGTTTATCCAATCAAGGCTGTTCCAAAGAATAATTCAAAAATTCCAGATCATTGGCCGTGTTCCAAGACAAGTAGGTAGAATTCCCCACTTTGAGAGTCCTCAAAGTGGTGAGGCTTGGAACAAATTGGATTTTTGCTGCCCAATCCCCACATTCTCATTGCTGGTGATACTGGTCATCATAGGCTGGTTGTGCAGGAGGTTGTGGTTGTGGTGGCTGTGCTACGCACCGCTTTGTCCTTGAGCTGACGAGTCGGCAGCGTGGTCTCAGCGTGGGCGGTGAGTCACACATGCGGTGCCACAACCATCACCGCTACCACCATCCACTGATGCCTGTGGTCTATCCATGCCAAGTGTACCACATTCCCCAATCCTCACTACCACTAACCTAAAACGGGTGTAGGCCAAGGATGTAACTCCATCCCCTGGCACAGCATAGGTAACACTACCTCGAGCGCCTGCGCAGTGAACATAACCGACGCTTCAACTGGTGAATATGATTCCTCACTAGCACTACTCAAATGATCGTCGAGCGCAAAAAAATCACATCCACTTCACTTCATCATTACTGAAGTCAGAGCTGGCCATGCGAAAATATTAGTTTTCTCTTTGCGTTGAGGACCACCCGACCGTGAGTCACGATTGCCCACACCAGAGGTAGAAGGTTGAGGATCGCAGGGTTTTCTGCACTATACCGATATCCTGGCCATCTTTTCGTCACTAACTGATTCAAAGCCGAGAATTCGTCTTCATTACCACTTCCATCCAGTGTCAGACCTATCAATAGGAAGAGGAGAGTCCCAATTTTTTCCCAGATTGCGAGCTGACTTGTGAACAGGCATGAAACAAGGGTAACTGAGCCGGCTTACCCACAATGCTATGCGGCGCCTAATTTTTTGTTATGGCTCACACCCACCAATGCAGACCCTTCTCTCTCACATGAGGCCTATGACGCTTTTTTTGCTCTCAATTTTTGACGGCGCTAGAATTTGGCAAGAACTACGTTTGCGCGACTATCAACGTGAAGCCATAATCTACGATGGACCCAGGAAAGGGTTGAACACTCATGCGCGTGAAAGAGAACACTGGCAGCATGCCGTTGGCCCATAATAGACAGGTCCTTCACAATCCATCCCACTTAACAGAGTATTTGCCCAACCCCCAATTTTCAATTCTACCAAGCAGTAACTTTGATAATTCTATTAACCTTCGTGTGCAAGTCCCATTAATATCCAACCCCTCCGCTCCCCCTCGTTTTATTATCCAACCTTAACCCCATAGCCTGTTTTTGCTCATATAGATGTCTTAACGAGCCACGTGTTTGACGTATCTATACTCTAAATTCTAGCGGTTCAAATCAAGCAGAGAAAGCTGGTAGGCTCACATGTGAGAGAATGGGTCTGTGTGGCCAGTGTGCACCACATAAAAAAAATCCTGCAGCACACAGTGCATAATGAGAAAAAAAAAATCCGACCATTTTCTTTTTAATTAAAATGCCGACTTTGTGGTCTATTTTCATATAATATTTATGGTTGTATTCTCATTGTCTTGGTCTCATTTGATAGAATGGAAAACATATTATAGAAATAGAGGACCTTGAAATGGAGCTCAAAGTAAGGGAAATGTTTGATTTTTGCCGATGTTCTAAAGTAAACAAATGTCATTTTCCAATAAATGTCAAAGTAGCCATTCTAATATGCAGACATGAATGGGTTGACATTATTTATACAATTATTACAATATTGCAATAGTCTGCATAACAGTAAATATTCTATTTTTTGTTTGAATAAAAATTCAAAATAGAAAACAAGAGTAATATCAGAGGGGCCTAGAGATGTGACTGATGAATGAAGAAAATGTTATTTTAGAGCCAGGAATGTCTGCATTGTTCATTATGGACCCTATTTTGAAATTGTCATATTTATTAATTTTCGTGAAATTGGCCAAATTGCAAATTTCTGACCAGGTTATTGGGTAGTTGAAATCGGTAAATAGGCAGTTTCTTGTATTCACTTGATAGAAAAAATGGAGTTCTAAAGAAACGACTATGAGTTTGGTCGACTGGAACAACGGAATTAGCCAAAAATAGGGCTCAAAGTGTGCGCGAAATTGCTGATTTGTAAATATTGCCGAGGTCACTAACTCGTGTAGCGTAATTCCATCAGTTTTCGATCAAATTTCGTTCTTATGGTGTCATTACAATCAGGAAAAGATTCTCTATCATTTCAAAAGAAAAAAAATAATTTGGAGGGGGGGGGGGGGATTTTGCAACACCAGGAGACACCTCAGGATTTGGGGTTGTGACAGTCAAGGGGTTACTTTGAAACTACTCAAGGTCCTAGCTTCAATAACTCTACTAGGCAGACTGTTCCACTCATCAACTACCCCATTTCCAAACCAGTACTTTCCTATATCCTTTCTAAATATAAACTTGTCTAATTTGAATCCTTTATTGCAGGTTCTCTCTTGGAGAGAGATTCTCAAGACCTTATTTATATCCCCTTTGTTTATTTATTTATTTTATTTAGAAATTTTAGCATACAAACAGAGGTACAAAAAATACAGGTAAGAGCAGCATGCCAAAGCCACTTATATGCATAGCATTACGGGCTGGCTTAAAATTAACTTAAGATTAACTAAGCAATGATGAAATCAGTGATAAAACATTATTGTAAACAGATAACTATAAAATACAAATGAGTATTACAAAGACAGGTCCTATGGTTGCATGCATTGCTGTTCATTCAGTAGAATGGAGTATTCTGTTAGGTAGTGTATTTAAAAAAAATAACAAAGTTAGGTTTAACATTTGTGTGATATAATTGTGAGTAACATTTAGGATATACAATTTATATGGTTCAGTTATTCAGTATTTATTTGGTTTTGAGTGAGTAAGTGAACTTTGAGAAGAGACTTGAATTTATAAACAGGTAGTGTTTCTTTTATATTTACAGGTAATGAATTCCAGATTTTAGGGCCTTTTATGTGCATTGAGTTTTTGCATAGCGTGAGATGGACACGAGGAACATCAAAGAGTGATCTGTGCCTTGTATTATGGTCATTGTTCTGTTGAGGTTGGCAAGGAGATGTTTGAGGGGAGGGTTAATATCAGAGTTAAGTGTTCTATGTATGTAATAAGTGCAATAATAAGTATGGATGTTTTGTATGGTGAGTAGGTTGAGTGTTTTGAATATTGAGGAGTGTACTGCCTGTAGTGAGAATTTATTATCATTCTAACTGCAGCCTTTTGTTGGGTAATTAGTGGTCTGAGATGGTTACTTGTTGTTGAGCCCCATGCACAAATTCCATAGGTGAGATAGGGGTAAATAAGAGAGTTAGTTGTTGTTGAGCCCCATGCCAATCTTCCACTTGTACACTTGAATATGTCTCCCCTCACTCTACGTCTTGCAAGTGAATATAATTTTAAATTGTTAAAATAATCAGTGCTATTCTCAGGTGCTAAAGTGTAATAAGTTCACTATTTTGCCATTATATTCCCAAGCTCATTTATTTATTTTTTTTTTCTCTCCTCTTGTCCATATAGTCACATTTATTAAAATACTCCAGGTGCTATTGACTACCTCAGGTGCTACTGATTTTGCTTTTAATACATTCTTTTATTATTATATTCATTAGCTCCTTTATTTTAGTTGTAAATATCTACTGTAGTTTATAAATTCACTTGTTAAGCATCTAATAGCACCTTAATTATTTTAAGTGTATAACTGAATTATCTATTCTGTAATCCCTTTTTCTTTCAAATTTTTACAAGTTTTAGATTAATCACGGAGTCTTAGTCATAAGTCTAGTTGTAGATTCATTATAAATCTTATATCATTTTACTCATAAAATCTAGTTTGTAAAATTACTCTCATCCTATGATTACAGGCATAGATCCTGATGTAAACTTTTTACAAAATGAATTACATGAATCGACCAGTAACTGTAATTACTATACAGTAGACCAAGCAAAGACATTACTCAGTGCAAACAATAACATAACCATCTTTAACTACAATGTCAGATCCTTGAGCAAACATTATGATGACCTCACAGCATTACTCAATTCCCTTCATTCCAGTCTGTCAATCATCACACTCACAGAAACCTGGCTTAAGCCTGATATTACAGATTTCTATACCATTCCTGGCTACATGGCCATACACAACTGTAGAACAGACCAGCAAGGGGGAGGAACAGCTATATACTACTCAGATCAACTCGAATGTATCAATAAATTTTGCACAAGGGACGAACATGGAGAATATATCAGTACCACAGTCAAAAATTTATCACTTTAGTGAAAAACTAGGAAACATGATTACTGATGCACACATGAATAAAGACCACCTACTACTATCAGGATTCACGAAATCATAATGACACGATTGCAAACAAACCATACCATGGACGGGGTTAGAACCCGCGATCAGAGAGTCTCAAAGCTCCAGACCGTCGTGTTAGCCACAGGACCAGCTAGCTGGTCCAGTGGCTAACGTGATGGTCTGGAGTTTTGAGACTCTCTGATCGCAGGTTCTATCCCCATTCGTGGTATGGTTTACTATCAGGAGATTTCAACATAAACATACTACACGACCAGGACCCACAAGTAACCGAATTCACAAACACAATGAGTAACTGCCTGTTGTTACCAGCAATATCTAAACCTACAAGAATCTCCAAGACAAGCATCTCCTTAATAGACCACATCTGGACAAACACCATATCCCCTTCAAAATCAGGCATAATCACAGACAACACTACAGACCACTACCCAACCTTTCTCATAACTAATCTGGGCAAACTGCCACAAGATATTACTAAAGTAACCTTCAGACTACATAACAAGATAGCAGTTAACGACTTTATAGCAGCTATGAATAACATCGATTGGCAAAATGAGCTCGAAACATATACAGATATGAATGAATGTGTATAAATAATTTTCTAAAAAAAGCCCAATGCATCTTTAATAGACATTGCCCCAGAAAAACTAAACAGATCACAGCAAAGAGACTGAATAATCCCTGGCTAACACCAAGCATCCTCAAATCCATTAACACAAAGCACAAGTATGAAAAACAGTATAGAATGGGTCAAATAACTAGAGAACAGTTGAAAAGTTACTCGTCAGCACTTACCAGCCTGATAAGGTCAAAAAAATTGTATTATGAAAATAGATTACATAGCATCAAAGGTGGTATTAAAAAAACCTGGAGAACTCTGTCTGAAATTCTTGGAACTAAAAAGTTATCCAAAAACAAAACAATCGAACTAACAAAATCAGATGAACCCCTACTCACTCCAACCGAAACTGCAAACAGACTTAATGTTTTCTTCTTCACCATAGGAAAAAATCTAGCAAACAAAATACCAAGCACAAACACCCGTCCATCAGACAACCTCATAGGTACCTACCCAAATATGCTATTCCTAGCTCCAACCAACCCCATTGAAGTTACGCTCATCATAAACACCCTTAAAAACAAGGCAGGAGACATAAACAACTTGCCTGCTTTTATGTACAAGAAAGCTTCTCAAGTATTGTCACCAATTATTGCAACGCTCTTTAACCCGTAAACAGTCCAGGCAGATCTACGTTCACATGTGTAGTGCTACAAAAGTAGATCTACGTTTTTTTTTACACATTTTCAAATGTAAAAAAACAAAAAGAAGATCTACTTTTTTTACATTCAAATGTTGAAAAAACGTATACAGTATATACGTTTGGACCGTTTACGGGTTAACAAATCCATTGAATCATCTACCTTCCCAACAATCCTCAAAATAGCAAGGGTCACTCCGATCCATAAAGGAGGTGACCAAGCTGACTTGAATAACTATTTTTTTTTTTTATTATCACACTGGCCGATTCCCACCAAGGCAGGGTGGCCCGAAAAAGAAAAACTTTCACCATCATCACCCATGCTTCACACCCATATAAGAGCGTTGGTAAAACTATACTCTCATACATTCCCCTCTTTGCCTCCAAGGACAAAGTTCTTTATCTCCACAGACTCCTAAGTGCACCACTCACCCTTTTCCTCTCATCAATTCTATGATTCACTTCATCTTTCATAGACCCATCCGCTGACACGTCCACTCCCAAATATCTGAATACATTCACCTCCTCCATAATCTCTCCCTCCAATCTGATACCCAATCTTTCATCACCTAATCTTTTTGTTATCCTCATAACCTTACTCTTTCCTGTATTCACCTTTAATTTTCTTCTTTTGCACACCCTACCAAATTCATCCACCAATCTCTGCAACTTCTCTTCAGAATCTCCCAAGAGCACAGTGTCATCAGCAAAGAGCAACTGTGACAACTCCCACTTTGTGTGTGATTCTTTATCTTTTAACTCCACGCCTCTTGCCAAGACCCTCGCATTCACTTCTCTTACAACCCCATCTATAAATATATTAAACAACCACAGGGTCATCACACATCCTTGTCTAAGGCCTACTTTTACTGGGAAATAATTTCCCTCTTTCCTACATACTCTAACTTGAGCCTCACTATCCTCGTAAAAACTCTTCACTGCTTTCAGTAACCTACCTCCTACACCATACACCTGCAACATCTGCCACATTGCCCCCCATCCACCCTGTCATACGCCTTTTCCAAATCCATAAATGCCACAAAGACCTCTTTAGCCTTATCTAAATACTGTTCACTTATATGTTTCACTATAGACCAATATCTAACTTACCACTGCTCCTAAAATCTTTGAAAAATTAATTCATAGACGGATCTATTCCTACCTCGTTTCACACAACATATTAAACCCTTGTCAGTTTGGATTCAGGAATAATAAAAGCACAAATGATGCTATCATACACATGTTAGAACTAATATATACCGCACTTGAAAATAAAGAAGTCCCGCTGGGCATTTTCATTGATTTACGTAAAGCTTTCGATAGTGTTGACCATGAACTGCTGTACTCCAAATTAATGCACTATGGTATCAGAGGCCACTCCCTCAACTACGTAAAATCATATCTTAGTAACAGAACCCCCAATAAAGTTGTTATGCAATGATCAAACTCTTCCAAACCCCAAACCCAATCACAGTAGGAGTCCCACAAGGAAGCATCCTTGGACCACTCCTCTTTCTCATCTACATCAATGATCTACCGAATGCATCACAGCTACTCAAACCCATATTATTTGCAGATGACACTACATACGTCTTTTCCCACCCAAAGATGGTCATAATAGCAAACACAGTTAATGCTGAATTACAGAAAATATCTGCCTGGATGATGACTAATAAACTTACCCTGAACACTGATAAAACCTATTTCATTCAGTTTGGAAACAAAGCTGCAAATGATCCAATTAACATAACGCTAAATGGATCATCAGTCACAAGACTCACAGAGGGAAAATTCCTAGGTATCCACCTTGACAGTAGCCTTAAGTTCTGGACACACATACAACAAATCACCAAGAAAATCTCCAAGACTGTAGGCATACTATCAAAGATAAGGTACTACGTTCCACAATCAGCTCTCCTGGCACTGTACCATTCACTCATATACCCTTATCTTACATATGGAATTTGTGCATGGGGATCAACAACATCCAATCACCTAAAACCCCTAATAACCCAGCAAAAGGCAGCAGTAAGAATGATAACAAATTCCCACTCCCGCGCCTCTTCAAGTGGGGCTCCTTGGCGTGGTGAAGAGGCTCTTGGTCTGAGGAATTAGACCTGTCGGTCTACTTCTTCAGACCGAACCTAATTACCCCCCAATCCCCCGTTCCCTATCCCATCCTCCCCATCCTCCCCTTTTTCCTTTCCTCCTCCTCCTCCCCACCCCTCCCTTTTGCCCTTCCTTTTTGGTTTTTTTTTTTTTTTTTGCTACAGGCACGCTAGTTCCTAGGTAGGGGAAAGGGTACCGGGGTCCATCCCATTCCGTTGAGGTTCTTGGCGGTGGCGTGGAATCTGGATTGCCTGGGGATGTCCTGATCTCTCTCCGGTATCCCGGAGGGTGGCTTTGGGTGTGTCTCGGGCGACGGGTGTATCTCTGGAAGCCACCTTTCGGATTCCGGGGGTGGTGGCCAAAGGAGGTATGCTTTGTGGCGGATTTCCGGCCGCCCTCTCTTTTGTCCACCGAGGTAGCTCGGCAGATGTGAGGTTGCTATCCCGGATTGCCGGTTTACTGGCATGATGGCACGGGTTCCATGCTGCATCTGCGCTACTTGCGGTGCTGAGGTCCTCTTGGGCGCGGAGGGAGATTTCTGGCCCTTTCATTCCTCCTAGGAACTATCCCTCCCCAGTCCCCCCTTTTTTTATTCTTTTTTTTATTTTTCTTTTCTTTTCTTTTCTTTTTTTTTCTTAAAAACAAAAAGAAACCTAACCATGGCAGCCCTAGTCCATGAACCTGCTACCCCCGGGCCCCTTCTTGATACCGCACCCCGTTCTGACCCCGCCTCATCTTTGGACCACTCTTCGGACACTCCTCATGCCTCTGTACCTCTTGCCGGTGCTGTTTCCTCACCCGCTTCAGGTACTGAGGCCTCGACTGACTCCTTCGATTTATCTGACCTTCGCTCTCCTCTGACTATGCTTCCGGCCTCTCCCTCTATGGTGCGGCAATTTTCGAATCGCTGGCCCATTCCACGTCGGACTAACTCTGGTCCTACGCCTAAACGACAATGACAATTACCTGCTGATGATACTTCTCCACCTTCTCGTTCTTCTCAGAAAAGATCGACACGTCCTTCACTACCTTTCCCACGCTCAGTTTCAGACTGCACAATGGACTAAATTCTTCACTTTACGACTGACTTCCTCTACTGCCTATCTTTCTGACCACAGTATTGGCAAGGCACTCCTACGCCATGTTGGTAAAGATATTTCTTTTCATGCTCTTAAAGCGGTAACGCGCATCGTCACCGTACAGAATGCTACCCAGGCTCATGAGCTTTCTCGTCTTTCCCATATCGATACTGTTCCTGTAACTATTGAAAAGCATCATTCCCTCAATTCTTGTAGTGGTACCATCATTCTGCCCCATACCATAGTTCAACAAAATTTCCAGACATGTGGCACTGACATTCTTGTACAGCTGGAACTCCAAGATCTCCCAATCCTCAAGGTAGACACTTACGTTCTTCCTGCCCGCGGGCGGAGACGATACCCTAGCAATGTGGCTCGTTTAACTTTTGACAGCCGTGAACTCCCATCCTCAGTTTATGTAGCAGGACATCGGTTACAAGTTCGAAAGGTGATCCCTACACCGCAACAGTGTAGAAATTGCTGGCGATTTGGCCATCCAGCGAAATATTGCAGATCTATCGCCGAATGCCCAGTCTGTGGTGCCGATGACCATTCTAATACGTCTTGCAATCGACCTCCCTCTTGCCTTAATTGTCATGAGGCTCACCCTTCGCACTCTCGCCGTTGTCAAGTCTATTTAAACGAGTGGGAAATCCGTTACCTCAAAGAGGCAGAAGGTCTCCCTTATGCCATGGCAGTTTCTCATCTCCGCCTCCAAGGAGACTACCTCGTTTTCTTATTCCCGTGTTTCAAAACGTCCCCCCACTTCTGGTATCCCATCTTCTGCACCCACCTCTATGGTTACCTCTCCCATAGTCACTCCTGTAGCTAATTCTTTTGCTGTCCTCGGCTCAGACGTCCCTACTTCAACGTCTCAGTCTGATCTTGCTTCTTCGTGTTCTCTCTCACAAGCCTCAGTAGCGACGAGATCTCGTATGACACCTCCTCCCAATCGTCCCTCTACTTCTCAAAAGTCAAAAAAAGGTCCGTTAACACCTACCCATCTTCCACCTCCTCATTTTCCCTTCCCTGTCTCTGTACCTGGTTCTCCCCCTCTCACTGGCTCTGTTACAAGTGTAGAGGTTCACCCTCCCCCCTTCCGTCCCCCCCTACCTTGGTACAGTCCATTACAGTTCCAATCTTTACTCATCCTCCCCCTACCATTTCAAATATTGTCCCCCATACGACGTCTCTGAATTCTGAAACACTTGAAGCAATCTCTGAAAATATTGCAGAGACCAAACCATCAATGGACACTGATCCACCCTCCGCTCCTTCTCTCTCCTCTACTCCATCTGCGCAACTCCTTTCTTCACAGCGCACCGTTCTTTCGCTGCTTGAACGTTTTCCACTGCCTCCGCATGTGGACTTTTCTAACCCCTCTAGTCCGTAGGAACCCTTACCTGCGGATTTCAGGTATCTTTATCATTGCCAATCATGACCTATTTACAGTGGAATATACTCGGCCTCAGGGGTAATCGGGGTGAGCTTCAGATGTTACTCTCCCAGTTTTCCCCTGTTGGTGTTTGCTTACAGGAACCAGAATTGCACTCTGCTGTTATCTCTCCCATCTCAGGCTATAATTTATTGTATTCTTCAGATTCTTTTCCTGATGGGACCTTTAATGAAAGTGCCCTTCTACGCACTGATATTCCGTACCATCAGCTATTTGTTCGTACTTCGCTGCATTACACAGCAGCCCGTATCCACTTGCATAGGTGGTATACGCTCTGTTCTTTATATACTCTCTCCTTCTCGGGCAATATCTATTCCGGATATTGCCTTTCTTGTTTCGTCATTACCACCACCGATTCTGTTACTTGGTGATTTTAATGCCCACCATTTCCTCTGGGGGGGGGGGTCTCACTGTGATTCCCATGGCATTCAGTTAGAGGCTTTTCTTGCCACCCACCCCCTCCATGTTTTAAATACAGGTACTCACACCCATTTTGATCCTCGGACTCACACTCTCTCTTGCATCGATCTCTCAGTCTGCTCTTCCTCCGCCGCATTAGACTTCACTTGGTCTGTTGTTCTGGACTCTGGACTTACATGACAGCGATCATTTCCCAATCATTCTTACTTCCCTGTCATATTCACCACCTCTTCGCATCCCACGCTGGCAATTTGATCAGGCAAATTGGAACCTTTACTCACACCTAACTGTTTTTAGAGAGGTTCCTTCTTCATCCTCCATCGATGAGCTTTTACACCTCTTCTCGTCCTCTGTTTTAACCGCAGCTTCTCATTCTATACCCCAAACTTCGGGCAGGCATTCTCAGAAATGCGTGCCTTGGTGGTCTCCTGCTTGTGCTCGTGCAGTACGTTTGAAATGCGCTGCATGGGGCAGGTACCAGGTACAATAAGACCACCGAGAATACTTTCTTGACCTTTAAGCAGAATCGTGGCGATCGCGTCGCCGTTTCATCCTGACGCTAAACGCACTTGCTGCGAGATTGTGTCTCCACCATCACCTCTCTGCTTCCTCTATTAGTGCAGTGCTGGAAAAAGTAACGAAAACCGAGTGGTAAATATTCTCTTGACCCGGCCCTGTTCTTCGGGTTGCCGTGTTGATATAGCAAACCCACTAGATGGTTGCCAATGAAATTGGCAAACAACTGGTCCGTATCTTTTCAAGGGACTCCATCTATGCCCCATTCTTTTCCCTCAAAGTCTGCCAGAGAGTTAGCACCCTGACTTTTCTTCCTCTCAGAGAAGAACAGTATAATGTGCCTTTTAACACTTCAAGAACTGGAGGCAACACTCACAGTTTTGCGTGCCGATCATCGGCCGCTGGGCCCGACAACATTCATAATTCGTATGCTACCAACAGTTTACATCAGACAGCCCTAGCAGTCCTAATGATGCCTTTACAATCTTATTTTGTCACAAGGAGTTCTTCCACAGCTGTGGAAATCCCCCATTGTTCTCTCTTTTTTCCGCAAACCATGCACGACGGGACATGAAACCTCCCACTATATCCCATTGCTCTTACCAGTGTCAGTTTGCAAAGTGATGAACGCCTAGTAAATTAGACGTTTAGTGTGTGATGGTATTTAGAGACACACAACAGTCTCTTTCTCACGTCCGTCAATATGGCTTTTCGTAAGAGGGACGTTCTAACCATAGACCCTTTACTATACGCTTGGATACGTATGTTTCGTAACGTCCTTTGTCGAATAACCAATCAGTTTTGCCAGATTTTTTTGACCTTCGAGAAAGGCATAATACACAACTTTGAGGTATAATAATTTAGCCCAAACGCCCACTCCTTAGGCCTTCGAGGCAATCCTACCATCCTTCCTTAAGAACTTTTTAAATGACAGCATTTCGTGTTCGGGTTAATAATTGCTCTCGTCCCGGACATTTATCCAAGCTGAAGGTGTCCCCCAGGGATGTGTTCTGAGCACAACACTTTTCTCCTTGCTATTAATGATTTGGCCCTCTAGTCTTGCATCAAATATTTGGTCATCACTCTATTTTGATGACTTCGCTATGCCTGTGCAGTCTGCTGATTGCCCTTATTACAGTTCTCTCCAGCATGCAGTCGACCGAGTTTCCAATTGAGGCCACCACAACGTGGGTTTTTAAATTCCAGCACTAAAACCCACCAAATTACTTTCACTAGAACGCTCTGTCATCTCCGATCAACCTTTTTACCTCTATGGCTCCTGATCCCTGAACGTGAAGCAGTCAAGTTTTCGGGCCTCCTCTTTGTTCGTAGGTTATCCTGGAAACCTCACATTACCTCTCAGAAGGCAACTTGCCACAGCCGTACTGAACCTCCTTAAAACCCTTGCTCATCTTTCAATGGGGAGCTGATCGTCGAACCCCGTCCTTCGCCTACATTCCACCCTTATCTTATCGAACTTGATTATGGTTACCAGATCTATTTCAGGCGGCATCTCCTGCTACTTACTGCTCTCTAGCCTCAACCCCATTCATCACAAGGATTACGTTTATGCCTTGTGCTTTATTCCGGCTCTTCCCCTGTCGAGAGCCTCTATGCAGAAGCTGAACGTTCCATTCCTTTATCCGATCGCTCGGGATGCATTGCCTTCGCTATGTACGCTCATCAATGATCTCCGCAATCCATCCATTTATAGAATGGTCACTGATATTAGTAGACATTCTTTATTTGTTCGCCAGCCCTGTTTACACTCCGTCTCCTTCCTCTCTATCGCCTTCAGTCGCTCTTGTCTTTCTCTTCAATTACCACCTTTCTAAGTACATTTAGCATCTCACTTTTTCCATACCACCACCCCCCCTGGGAAGTTCCAGCTGTTTGTCTGTTCTTTCTCTCTCCCTTGCTCGTAAGCCCAACTGTCTACGGACGCTATCCCGCTCTCATTTTCTTACCACTTTCACTCTCATTCTCATGCCATTGCTGTGTACACAGATGGCTTCTAATCTTCTGACGGCGTAGGATTCGCAGGCAGTGTTTTCCAGACAGCGGCTTACAAGGGCATTTAACTACTTTCGGCTAGTATTTTTACTGCTGAATTGTATGCCATCCTTACAGCACTTATCCGTCTTGCATCTATGCCTGTGTCATCATTTGTGGTTGTCTCAACTCCCCTAGTGCTTTACAAGCTATACAGAAATTGTGATACACCTCACCCCTTAGCCGTCCGTAATTCAACTTTGTCTACGCCGCAACAATCTTTACCATCCGACGAGCATAAAGAATATTAGATTTTTGTTGGGTCCGTGGTAATGTTGACGAACAGGGCCTATGAACAGGCAGACGCTGCTGGCGCGGAGATCCAGCAGTACATGAGACCTACCAGTTACCATGTAGAGGATTCCATTTACCGGACTATTTTAGCTGCAATATCTTCCAACTTCACACCCGTTGGCAACAACGTTGGTCTACATCTTGGCAACAAACTTCCATCTAATAAACCTGAGAATAGTACTGGCCGTCTTCTTATCACCAGTGTCGAGGTTGGGAGACTACTGCTCTCCCGTCTTCGCATGGCCATACGTCTTCTTTACTCAATGGATATTCATGGAGAGGCGCCCGTGCTCCTCTCTGTGAGAATTGCCAAGTTCCATATATCAGTCAGCCCACATTCTATTGGAACTGCCCATTTATACAACGAGCACGCAGAATATTACCTCCGTCGTCGTCTTCGCTCTGCTGCCTCTCTTTACTTACCTTCTCGCTGAGGAACCACCTTCATCCAGACTCTCTCATTTGAGACTTTTTGACACAACTGACTGACTTCTTCACAATTCTGTATACCTTCAGCCCTTCTACTTCAATCTCTTGCTACCCCCTACCACGCCCCGTAATACCCCTGCCCCGCTGTTTTCTGTAACCTACTGATCATCCCTCCTCCCTTCTGCCATCTAATACCCTCGCTTCCTTCCCTACCCTGCAGCGCTGTATAGCCCTTGTGGCTTAGCGCTTCTTTTTTATTATAATAATAATAATCCCACTCCTGCCAGCATACTCCACCAATTTTCAAAAGTCTGAATCTGCTCACCATTAAGAACATCCATACTTGCTCATGTGCCTACTACATACACAAAACAATACACGCAAATATAAACCCTCCACTCAAACTTCTCCTCACCATCCTAAACAGGACACATGACCACAACACAAGACACAGATCTCTCATTAATATACCTTGTGTCCATATCACACTGTGTAAGAACTCTATGCACATAAAGGGCCTCAAAATATGGAATTCATTACCAGAAGATATTAAAGTAACCCAGTCTGAAAATCAATTTAAGACTCTTCTCAAAAGCCACTTAATTAATCACCCTAGACTAAATGCTAAATACTCAGTACACACTTACTCACTTATGTACTCCCACATCATAACTGAAACAATCACTTTCAATCTTTTATACATTGTTGACAGGAATGTAACTGAATCATTGTTTTCACAAAAAAGCGTTTTTGAATATAAATTATTCTTTTTTGTCATATTACAAATTTTGATTCAATTATAATTTAATATTCTACTGTACAACTATGAAAAAAAAGTTACTATCCTCTGTACAACTATGATATACTCCTTAGTGTTAAGTAGACTGTAAGCCAATAATGTTAAGTTGGCCCATAATGCCTAGGGATAATAGAGGCTCTCTTTGCATTGCAACCCACTGTTGTGAATACAAAATCTCAATGTACTGTTTGCAAAGACATAAAATAAATAAATAAATAAATAAATAAATAAATAAAAGTCCCCCCCCCTTTTTTTTTTTCATCTTCTTCATACAAGAAGAATTTCTAATGCAATGAATTAATTTTGTCATTTGCCGCTGAATATTTTCTAATGAATTTATATCGATTCTGTAAAATGGAGACCAGAAGTGAGCTGTGTAATCTAGGCGAGGCCTTGCTAATGATGTATAAAGCTGTAGTATAACTGCTGGACTTCTGTTGGAAATATAAACACTTAACCCTCTGAGGGTCAAGAGGCCCTCTCCCAAACTCGTTCTCAGGGTCAAAATTTTTTTTTCTTATGAAATGATAGAGAATCTTTTTCCGGTCATAACGACACCAAAAGTATGAAATTTGATGAAAAACTTACGGAATTATGCTCTCGCGAAGTTAGCAGTCTCAAAGTGGGCAATTTCACCCACTTTGTGCCCTATTTTCGGTCAATTCCAATGTTGGCAGTTTACTAAAATCATAGCTGATTTTCCCTAGAACTTACCATTGTTCTAATGTGGTTGAGTACAAGAATCTGCCCATGTTAACTGATTTCAACATCAATAAAGTGGTCAGAAATTGGCAATTTGGGCAATTTCACACAAATTTCAAAAGATGCCAATTTCAAAATAGGGTCTAGAATAAACAAGACAGACATTCATGGTACTAAAATAACATTTTATCTGTTCCTTAGTTCATACATCTTCTAGGCCCCTCTTACATTACTTTTCTATCCATTTTGAATTTTTATTCTCAGAGAAAATGGAAGGTTTTCTGTTATGTATATTACTGCATCGTTGTGAAAATGGTATAAATAATATCAGTGCACTTTTGAAAGAATAGACTCACCAGTTGACATGTATTGGACGCATGGCTTGTTTATCCTTGAACATCGCTACTTTGAGCTCAATTTCAAGATACTTGTCATCGTGAAACCAATCAAAATCATCTCTAATTCTGTAATATCTCTTTTTTTCTATCAAATGAGACCATGGAAACAAGAATAAAACCATAAATACAATACAAAATTTCACTAGAAAGTTGCTGTTTTAAACCAAAAACAGTCCAAGTTTTTTTTTTCTCGTTATGCACAGCGTGCTTCAGGATTTTTTTTTATACTGTGCACACAGAGCCATTCTTTTCCTTCCTCAACCTGATTACCTGTTCCTTGACTGTTCTTTTCCTTTTGATGTGGCTGTATAACAACTTTGGGTCAGTTTTGGCTTTTGATGCTGTCATTTTTGTATTGACACTTCTTTCCTTGTCCATGCATATTCATTTCTGGCTCTTCGACTCGGCTCCCTGTTTTCCTGGTTCCTTTCCCTTCTATACTTTTTTTATGCAATTGCACGCTTGGCTTTGGCCCTCTCCACATCTCTTAGTAAACCATGAGCTCTGGTCTTCCCATTGTTTCTGTTGCCCTTTGGTACAAACTTCTCTACTGCTTTCTTGCTCTTTGTGGTCTCGTGTTCCATCATTTCATTTAACATCTCTCCCTCTAGCTCATTTACCCACTGCACTTCACGTAGGAATTGTCTTGAGCTCATTAGCCAGTTTGATGATTATCTGGTAGTCTTCACCTAATTGTGGTTGCAGGGGTCGAGACTTGGCTCCTGGCCCCAATATCTGGTGGAATCTCCTCTCCAAAGCAGCTAATCTATGCTTTACTGTATTTGTATTTTCTAATTATTTTTATCTAATAAAATAATTAAATTATTTCTTTATTTTAGGAGTGTGAGTGAGCATTATAAGCAGTCTTACTACCAGTACCACCATGGCTGATTCTACTCTCTTCAGTTGAAGTATCTGGTTGGTGTCAAATGTTAAGGTGTAAAATTAGAAGAAGAATTTTATTACTTAACACTTTCATAAATGTTAGAAAACATCACTCAAGATGGAACAGGAATCTTCTAACCAGTTAGAAGGTTCGGTTGTTAAAAGTGAAGTCTTTAAAAATGTGCATACACACATCTCCCCTCCACCTATACCAGTAGAAGCTATTGAAGAAGATGGGGTGGAACTGGCCCCATCCTCCAAATTTGAAATACTGGAAGAACAAGTAAGTGAAAAGAGGGCAAAGACTGATGAAGACGGTGTACCGCTAGGCTGTGCTGACACATGGCTGGGGAAACAAAAAGTGGATCAAGTGACAGCATCGTCTTCTGAGGAGGAGATATCTAGCACACCAGAAGTGAGTGAAACTCAGTTGTAAAATACACTTTGAATGAAAGTTTTTTGTATGTATGTGTACTCATCTATATGTGGTTGCATGGTGAATGTATGCGGCAAAAGTGTGTGGATGAGTTTGAGCTCTCCCTGTATGTGGTTGCAGGTTAGTTCACCCAAGCTCTCTAGCTCCTCTCCTCCCTCTCTCTCTCCCTCTCTCTCACCTCTCTCTCCCTCTCTCACCCTCTCTCTCCCTCTCTCTCCCTCTCTCTCATCTCTTCTCCCTCTCACTCCCTCTCACTCCCTCTCACTCCCCTCTCTCTCCCTCTCTCTCCCCTCTCTCCCCTCTCCTCCCTCTCACCCTCTCTCTTCACTCCCTCTCTCTCACTCTCTCTCTCCCTCTCTTCTCTCTCTCCCTCTCTCTCCCTCTCTCTCCCTCTCTCTCCCTCTCACTCCCTCGTCTACTCCCTCTCTCTCCCTCTTTCTCCCTCTCCTCTCCCGCTCTCTCCCTCCCTCTCTTCGCCTCTTTTCTCTCTCCTCCCCTCTCTCTCCCTCTCTCTCCCTCTCTCTCCCTCTCTCTCTCTCTCCCTCTCTCTCTCTCTCCCTCTCTTCCTCTTTTTTTTTTTTTTTTTTTTTTTTTTTTTTTAACACAGGGTTTGACAAGGTTAAGGATCCCTACTTTATTGACGAGCTATTTTACGAGGTTAAGGATTCCTAACTTATGGCAAGCTAAGAGCTGTTACTACATCAGCTTCATTTGAAAGCATTTTTTGTTATGAGACATACAAGTAGGGAACAGTATGAAGTTGGAGCATCTGTGGTCCAGCCTTTTCATTTTGATCAACTGACGGTTATCGTCGTTGACATCATTATGCAGTACGAATGTGGTTTCCATAGCTCTAGTCCATCCTGGGGTATTATGATTCTCAGATGGAGTGATGTTCTGGAGAAGGGTACAGCCAGAGTGAAGTTGCTGCTTTCTGCCCGCTTGTGGCAAAAAGCTTGTTTCACGCTGTCCTCGATGTGGATCCAAGTGTGTTATTTTGACAATATTGGCCTGTACTAACAGGAAGGCCACCCACATCCCTCTAATGTTAAGGCTCCGCTGAAATGACAGATCTACCAGGAATGGGTTCCCATTGCGAGAGATGATACGTCTTGCTCTGTTCTCTACTCTGTCAGCAGTCGCAGATGAGAGGGGGGGCAAGTCAAACCAAGAAGTGGAGCATATACTCAAGGTGTGAGCGTACTTGTGCCTCTTACAGATCTTGCAACCCCCTACTGTCAAGCAATTGCGAGATACGGCGAAGTGCTGTAAAGCTTTCCTGGCTGCCTTGTTTTGCAAGATTTACAAACAATGTTCTTCATGGTTAGTTTGGAGTCAAATTTCATTCGACCCCAAGTAGATCAACCTTCTCTCCAGGCCAACGATCGTCGCCATTCATCCATACTACTGCGCCAGCATTTTACCATCGATGGTGCCTAGAGACGAACATCATTTGCGTTTTTTCGGTGCAAATGTAGTACTTGCCATCTATTTCCCCAAGCTGATAATAGCCACAGC
This sequence comes from Cherax quadricarinatus, assembly GCF_026875155.1. Classification (NCBI taxonomy): domain Eukaryota; kingdom Metazoa; phylum Arthropoda; class Malacostraca; order Decapoda; family Parastacidae; genus Cherax; species Cherax quadricarinatus. Next base: position 625,802 of record NC_069402.1, on the reverse strand, counting down.
GCTGGTGATTGAGAGCATAAGCAGCTGGCAATATTCTTCCTCTTGGATAATTGAATGTCATGTACAGTCGGTCTGAATATGTCAATTGATTCTGGGATGAGATGACGAAGGCGTTGAAGTAGACATTCCCATAACATGGACCAGCCTCACTTCCTTGTGGAAACGCTTGCCCCCAGAATTAGGATGCCTTTGCTGATTCCGTTTCCAATGAGGACTACACTTAGAGATCTACCATGAAGGTAATCACTGAGGATACATACGTAAGCCTGCAATGTCCCAGTGCTTTGATAGTTTTGCTAAGAGGGCCCTGGTGCCCACACCCGTCAAAGCGCCAGCAATGACCAGTGCAACCACACTGCCCCCTGACTTTGATTCAACCAGTGACTGGTGCCCACTTAAGTGAGAGGTTTAGCACAGAATCAGCAAGCATAGTAAACCTACATCCCTGAAGCCATATTGACGATCACAAAGTATTGAGTGGTATCAAAAAATCTTCTTTGCCTTGAGATAATTGTCTCAAGATCTTACCATGATTGACAGGAGTGACACGGGTCTGTAGTTGCTGATTCTGCTCTGCTCTTCTTTTTTGTGAACAGGACTACATTTGTCTCTTTCCTGGAGAGGCCATTTACCACTGTCATAAATTAAGGCAGTGCCTGAAAGAATGCGAGTTAGAGGTGGCTGCTATCTGGCTGCACCATCTTACTCAACAATCTTGGGCTCAACTTGTCTGGGCCCAAACAGCCTTTTCTTGGTCAATGATTAAGAAGGAAATGCCAACCTCCTCCTGCCTTAATTGTCACCACTGTACAGATTTGAACCAATTCTTGCAGCACGAAGGAGGGTCCCCTTGATGGATCAGGAACTTTCATTTTGGTAGCAAAGTGTTGCAGCAAAGAGGTCCCGCCTTCTCTTGACTACTAGTAGATGTGGTCCATCCTGTCGATTTAGAGGAGAATAAAGTTCATCAGGCAGATAACCTTGTCTGTCCTTGACCAGACCACCAGGTTTTGGAGCCAAACCTACCTGATGCTAACTTTCTCTTTTAGTGGTCCACCTCCCATTTAGCAAGCCCACCTTTGAACATCACCCAAACCTACATGCTTGCATGTGCAGTTCCACTGTTATACGTGGTATGATGTTCTCTTTATACCTTCGCATGGCTGTTACATAGCAGTAGCAAGCCTCTCTACAACGAAAGCCTAACCAAAGGCTGATTGTAGCCTTTGTCACAGTATTGCCGTTGATTGAATGTGTTTCTTGTTGAAGATTAAGGATGTGTCCAGTGGAAGGCTTTTCACTTGGTTGTCACATCCCCTGGAGAAGAGCATTCCAGTTAGTGGTGGCGAGCGCCAGAGCAAAGGGCTGCCAATTAAAACCTCTTTCCCATAGCCAGGTTGTGACGTAGTGGACTCCTCACACATCGTTCTGTTGGGATCTAGTGTGGTAAAACAGCCTTGTGTCAGATGATCCAACGTAGCAGAGGGGTTGACAAGTGACTATGCCTTCTGCCAGATCACTCACTAACTGGGTCAAGGGAGGAGGCCAGAGAATGGAGTAGGGAAATCAACAAAGTTTCTCATTTCAAACACGCAAGAAGTCATCAAAGTCCCGTCTTGATAAGGTGCTGGTTGAGGTCACCAACAATTATAATATGTTGACAGTTGTGTTGTAGCAGAAGGGAATCAATATTTTTCATTAGGAAGTTGATAGGGTCTGCGTGTTGCCACTGAGGTCTGTACATTGCACATGCTAGTACAGAGGTACTAGTGTTTATACAGAGCTTGAAGAACATCATTTCAAGATGTGTAGGGGTGACAACATCTATGGAGTGTGTAGATCTTGTTTTGAAAATGTGAGGCTGTAATTGTATATTCTGTACATATCTATTGAGAATAGTTATATTTTTATAGTAGTAGTTTACATAACCTGTGAAGAGGGCTGGTGAAAGGGTATCAGAGACACTCAAGATGATCAGCCATGATGTAAGTATTACCCCTAGACAAATAAGGCCACTAAGTAAAAGCTACCCCACACTAGAACATGTAGTGAGAACCTTACTATCAAAGTAATAAGGGACAAACCCTCTCTCTCTCTCTCCCTCTCTCTCTCTCCCTCTCTCTCTCTCCCTCTCCCCTCTCTCTCTCTCTCCTCACACTCTCTCTCCCTCTCGACTCCTCTCTCCCTCTCTCTCACTCCCCCTCTCTTCTCTCCACCCTGCTCTCTCTCTCCCTCTCTCTCTCGTTCCCTCTCTCTCCGCTCACTCTCGCCTCTCTCCTCTCTCTCTCACTCTCCCTCCTCTCTCTCTCTCTCTCTCTCTCTCTCGCTTCCTCGGCCACCTCTCTTCTCTCTCTCTCCTCTCTCCACTTCTCTCTCTCTCTCTCCTCCTCACCTCTCTCTATCTCTCTCCTCTCCCTCTCTCTCTCTCCTCTCTGCTTCTCTCCCTCCTCTCTCCCTCTCGCTCCCCTCTCTCTCCTCCTCTCTCTCTCTCTCCCTCTCTCTCTCCTCTCTCTCTCTGCTCACCTCCCATCTCTTCTCTCTCCCTCTCTCTCTCTCCCTCTCTCTCTCTCGTCCCTCTCTCTCTCCCTCTCTCTCTCTCCCTCTCGCTCTCTCCCACTATCCCCCTCTCTCTCTCCCTCTATCCCCTCTCTCTCTCCCCGCTCTCTCCCTCTCTCTCTCTCTCCCTCCTCTCTCTCTCCTCATTTCTCTCGTCTCGTCATCTCTCTCTCCTTCCCTCTCTCTCTCTCCCTCTCCTCCCTCTCTCATCTCTCCCACCTCCCTCTCTCTCTCTCTCTCTTCTCTACTCTCTCTCTCTCTCCCCTCTCTCTCTCCTCCCTCTCTTCTCTCTTCTCTCCCTCTCTCTTTTTTTTTACCACATGTCTTGACAGGTTAAGGTTCCCTTAGCTTGATTGACAGCTATTCACAGGTTAAGTGATTCCTACCGTATTGCAAGCTAGAGATGCTTTTACCTACATCAGCTCATTTGAAAGGCATTTTATGTTATGAGACATACAAGTAGGGAACAGGATGAATGGAGCCTCTGTGGGCCAGCACTTTTTCATTTGATCAACTGACAGTTTATCGACTCGTTGAACATCATTATGCTGTACCGAATGTGTTCCATTACTCGAGTCATCCTAGGGAATGTAAGATCTCAGATTGAATGTGATTTTCTGGACAAGGTAAGCCGAGTGAGTTGCCTGGGGTTTTTTGATGTTTCGTTTTTTTTTTTTTTGTTTTTTTTTTTTTTTTTTCTTTTTTTTTTTGTTTGTTGTTTGTTTTTTTTTTTTTTTTTTTTTTTTTTTTTTCTTTCCTGCCCGTCCTTGTGGATAAAAGCTGGTTTTCACCGCTGTCCTCGAAGGGGATCCAAGTGTGGTATTTGACATATGCCTTGTAATAACAGTAAAGGCCACCCACATCCCTCCTATGTTGAAGGCTCTGCTGAAATGAACAGATCTAATCCAGGAGTGTTCCAGGCGAGAGATGAACGTCTTGCTCTTTCTCTACACTTCAAGCAGTCGCAGATGAGAGGGGGGCAGGCAAAACCAAGAAAGTGGAGCATACTCAAGGTGTGAGCGTACTGTGATTTTTGCCTCGTAACAATCTTGCAACCCCTACAGTCCAAGCAGATGGCGAGATACGCGAAGTGCTGTAAGCTTCCTGGCTGCCTTTGTTTGCAAGATTAAAACATGGTTCTCTATCATGTTAGTTTGGAGTCAAATTTTCACACCCCAAGGATACAACTTCTTCTCCCAGGTGCCAACAATCGTACCCATTCATCCTTACAAATTCGCCAGCATTACCATCATGGTGCCGAGAGACTAACATCATTTGCGTTTTATTCAGGTGCAAATTTACTTGCCATCTATTTCCCAAGCTGATATAGCTCTCACTGGTGATTGATGTAGCTTAGAGCAGCTGGGCATTTCTTCTCTTGGATAGTGAATGTCAGTGTACAGTCGGCTGCATGCATGTGATTCTGGGATGAGATGAAGAAGGTCTTGAAAGTAGACATTCCATAACAGTGGACACTCTCTCTCTCTCCCTCTCTCTCTCTCATATCCTCTCTCTCCTCTCTCTCTCCCTCTCTTCTCTCTCCCTCACTCCTCTCTCACTCTCGCCCTCTCTCTCCTCTCCCTCTCTCTCTCTCCCTCTCCCTCTCCCCTCGTCTCTCCCTCTCTCTCTCCCTCTCCCTCTCTCCCCTCTCCCTCTCTCTCCCTCGCTCTCTCCTCAACCTCGCTCTCCTCTCGCTCTCTCCGCTCTCCCTCGCATCTTCACCAGCTCCCTCGCTCCTCCTCTCGCTCTCTCTCTCCTCTCTTCTCTCTCTCTCTCCCTCTCTCTCTCGTCCCACTCTCTCTCTCCTCTCTTCCCTCTCTCCCTCTCTCCTCACTCCCTCCTCCCTCTCTCTCTCCCTCTCTCCCGTCTCTCTCTCGACCTCTCTCTCTCCGTCGGTCTCCTTCTCTCTTCTCTCTCCCTCTCTTCAGCTCTCTCGTCTTCTCTCTCTCTCTCTCTCGCCTCTCTCGTTCTCTCCCTCTCGTCTCCCTCACTCTCATCCCTCTCGTCTTCCTCTCTCTCCTCTCATCTCTCTCCTCTCTCACCCTCTCCCTCTCTCTCTCTCTCTCTCCCTCTCTCTCTCTCTCTCTCTCTCCCTCCATCTCACTCTCTCTCCCTCTCTCTCCCTCCTCCACTCTCCCTCTCTCTCCCTCTCTCTCCCTCTCTCTCCCTCTCTCTCCCTCACTCTCTCCCTCTCCTCTCTCCTCTCTCCACCCTCTCCCCTCCTCTCTCTCTCTCCTCATCCTCATCTCTCTCTCTCGTCTCTTCTCCCTCATCTCTCCCTTTTTTTTTTTTTTTTTTTTTTTTTTTTTTTTTACACATGTTTGACAAGGTTACAGGATCCCTAGCTTTATTGACCAGCTATTAACAGGTTAAGGATTCCCTAACTTTTTTATTTACAAGCTAAGAGCTGTTACCTACATCAGCTCTCTCTCTCTCTCTCTCTCTATCCTCGTCTCCTCTCTCTCTCTCTCTCTCTCTCCCTCTCTCTCTCCTCCCTCTCTCTCCCTCTCGTCTCCTCTCCTCCCTCTCTACTCCCTCTCTCTCTCTCTCCCTCTCTCTCCCTCGTCTCTTCACCTCTCTCTCTCTCTCTCTCCCTCCTCTCCCTCTGCTCTCTCTCTCTCTCCTCCATCTCGTCTCCCCTCCTCTCTCTCTCTCACTCTCTCTCTCTCACTCCCTCTCTCTCCCTCTCTGCTTCCCTCTCTCTCTCTCTCCATCTCTCTCCCTCTCTCCCTCTCTCTCCTCTCTCTCCCTCTCTCTCCCTCTCTACTCCCTCTCTCTCTCCCCTCTCCCTCTCTCTCCTCCTCTCTCTCTCCTCTCCCTCTCTCTCCCTCCTCTCTCTCTCTCTGCCCTCAGTCTCTTCCTCCAGATCCTCCTTTCCCTCTCTCCCCTCTCTCTCCCTCTCTCTCTCTCCCTCTCTCTCTCCCTCTCTCTCTCTCCCTCTCTCTCACCATCTCTCCTCTCCCTCTCTCTCTCACCCTCTCTCTGCTCTCCCTCTCTCTCTCTCCCTCTCTCTCTCTCCTCTCTCCTACTCCTCCCCTCTCTCCCTCTCTCTCTCTCCTCTCTCTCTCCCTCTCTCTCTCTCCCTCTCCCTCTCCCTCCCTCTCTCATCCCCTCTCTCTACTCTTCTCTCCTCTCTCCCTCTCCCTCTCCTCCCTCTCTCACCCTCCTCTCTCTCTCCCTTCTCTCTCTCTCTCTCCCTCTCTATCTCTCCCTCTCTCTCACTCCCTCTCTCTCTCTTCCCACTCTCACCCCTCTCTCTCTCTCTCCCTCTCTCTCAATCCCCTCTCCCTCTCTCTCCCTCACCTCTCTCTCTCTCTCTCTCCCCTCTCTCTCCCTCTTCTCTCCTCTCTCTCCCTCCACTCCACTCTCAATCCGGCCTCTCTCTCTCCCTCTCTCCCTCTCTCTCCCTCTCTCTCCCTCTCTTGCCCTCCCTCTCTCTTCCTCTCTCTCACCCCCTCCTCCTCTCACTCTCTCCCCCTCCTCTACCCTCTCTCTCCCTCTTCCTCCCCTCTCTCTCCCTCCTCTCTCCCTCTCCCTCCCTCTCCCCCCTCTCTCTCCCCTCTCTCATCCCTCTCTCTCCCTCTCCCTCTCCCTCCCTCTCCCTCACCCCACTCCCACTCTCTCCTCTCTCTCTCTCCCTCTCTCTCTCCCTCTCTCTCTCCCTCTCTCTCCGCTCGTCTCTCTCTCCTCTCTCCCTCTCTCCCCTCTCTCCCTCCTCTCTCTTCTCGGTCTTCTCCCTCTCCACTCTCTCTCCCTCTCTCTCCTCTCTCCTCTCTCTCCCTCTCTCTCCCTCACTCTCCCTCGCTCTCTCGCGTCTCTCTCGCTCACCCTCGCTCTCCATCGCTCTCTCTCCCTCTCTCTCTCTCCTCTCTCCTCTCTCTCCCCTCTCTCCCGTCTCCCTCTCCGGCTCGTTGCTCTCTCCCTCCTCTTTCTCTCTCACCCCCCCTATCCTTCCTTCCTTCCTCCTTCCTTCTGGCCTTGTTGTAGAAACTCTCAGTAGGTCGGTGACACAGGATTTTCCATCCCTGAAGCCTTGCTGGCTGTCATGTATGATCCCATTCCTTTCTAGGTACTCTACCACTCTTCTGATAATATTCTCCATGATTTTATCTACTATACATGTCAGTGACACTGGTCTGTAGTTTAATGCTTCCTGTCTGTCTCCTTTCTTAAAAATTGGGACTAAGTGTTGTCTTCCACACCTCAAGCAGTTGCCTTGTTTCAAAAGATTTGTTGAAGATTGTTGGTGACACACACAGTGCCTCCGTTCGCTCTCTCAGGACAGATGGAAAGAATGTGATCGGGCCCACTGGTCCTTTGTCTCTAAGAATACCTCCCTAAATCTTGTGCTGAGCTCTTCACATACATCCTGGTCATTCCTTGTGAGCTCCCCACCTTCCTTCAGCCTGATTACCTGGTCCTTGATTGTTGTTTTCGTCCCGCTATGACTGTATAACAACTTTGGGTCCTGATGTGGCTATATAATAACTTTGACTTTCAATGCTATGTCGTTCTCATTTTGCTGCTGGGCCTCCCTCCTTATCCATGCATATTTGTTTCTGGCTCTTTGGCTCAACTCCTTGTTCCTGAGTCCTTTGCCTTCTACACTTTTTCCATGCTCGAGCATACAGTGGAACCTTGGCCTACGAACTTAATCCATTCCGTAACCTTGTTCATACAGTGGAACCTCAAATTTTGAACGTATCGCTTATCGAACTCTTTGAAAATCGACCGTTTTTTCTAACCAACTTTGTCCCTATTATCGAACTCGCCCCTATTCTTGAACCGCCTGGTGTTGCATTTTTATGTCCATTTTTTATTTACTAGTGAGCGAAAGCCAGTCCCTCTCTGGGGTAGCTAGTGTATGTAATTCCTTTATACCTACGGGCCCACCAGTATTGTCGCGTCGGTACGACGCGAGGTGCGTGGTCGAGCAAATGTAGACAGCCTGTACTGTCAGAACACACAGCCTAGCCGTCTGCTCTGACTAGTTCATATTTCGCGGCATTTTAGGTGCTGCCCTCTGTAGGCTCGCCCACGTCAGTGGGAGGCTGAGCTCACCGTCTCTCACTCCTAGGCCGACCGACTTGACAGACACAAGTGCTCCCCCTCCACGGACTGGCTTGCGGTCACTCCCTCACACTGCCCGTTGTGTACTCACTCCTACCCAATTAAAGCCAAACTAGTCCACGGCCGTATCATTGCTACCTACGCTACCTTCATCGGCACTAAACCGCTGTTCAGCAGTAAGAACAGCAATAACACTGGTACCGGACCTGTCCGCCAGCCCACTCTGTCCGCGTCCCGGCGCAGGCGCCTTGAGCCAGTCAGGCTTTGTTGATGCTTAAGTGAACACTAACCTGCGGTCTCGTTCAAACATTTTACGATTAATTCATTGTGTTTAGTGCTTGTGGGACTGTGAAATAAGCTACCATGGCCCAAAGAAACTTGCTAGTGGTACCCCTGTGGTAAAGAATGTGAGAAACACCATAGATGTGAAGAAGGAAATAATACAGAGGACTGTGGACAGTTATTTTGTGAGACAGGGGTCCAGTGACTCTCAAGCTGGTCCTAGTGGTGAAAGACAGAGAAGGGAAGTAACCCCAGAGAGGGCTTTGATACCTAAAGTTTTTATGGAGGGGGATATCCCTTCCAAACACTAACCCCAACTCCCTCTCTCCTCCTCCCTATCTTCCAGATGCCATCACCAATCTTCAATAAAGGTAAGTAAAAATGTTATTTTATATGTTTTTTTAAATTTATTAATAATTGTACACTATATTTGTTGTGTGTATGTAAAACTATAATGTAATACTATCTCTACAAAATGTATTTTTTTGTGAATATTTTTGGGTTTCTGGAACGGATTAGCCCTTAACCCTTAAGCGCTCCAAACGTATACGTATATAGAGTTCACTCGTGCAGCGCCCCGAATATTTTGAAAAAAAAAATCGTCTTTTTTATAGAAAAAAAAGAGCACATTTTTTAAGTGTTTTAGCATAAAAATTTTTTTTTAGGGTCAGTACTTACCGAGATATGAGGGCGCAAAGTTGGCACTTGGCAATCACCTGATGGCAACATGGAGTGCTGCCGCTTACAGAAATTCAACATAGTTACCGTTTTCTTCCATTTTTTTTTTCATTTTCTTGATTTTCATGATATGATAATTATGTTTCATAGTAAATCATTTGATATCAATGCCAATTTTTGTTTATACACCAATATTACATATGAAATTTTTATCATATTGTCATAAACACACATGTACACACTGACAGATGATTTTTTCTCACCTGGCTGAATCACACATTATTATCTACAACTACAGTGGACCCCCGCTTAACGATCACCTCCAAATGCGACCAATTATGTAAGTGTATTTATGTAAGTGCGTTTGTACGTGTATGTTTGGGGGTCTGAAATGGACTAATCTACTTCACAATATTCCTTATGGGAACAAATTCGGTCAGTACTGGCACCTGAACATACTACTGGAATGAAAAAAGTTCGTTAACCGGGGGTCCACTGTATATACAAGTATTTACATGTCCCACTTATGTTTCTAGCACTCCACAATTGTATGATACTCCATGAAGCATGGATTGATACAGAGTGCCACCCCACACTGGTGACAAATGAATCATGTGTCCTTCTGCTGTTGGGGTCGTTTTTTGGTGGTAGCACACACAATACACTTTTTCTGGGCATTCTTCTTTTGGGTAGGTGGTATTGGTACCAGATAGTGACAGTTAGGAGTGATTCGGTCTGCCACTTTCCCCACTGGCTGTGGTTGGGGGACAGGTTGTGGTGTGACAGGTCGCTGTTGAGGGGCAGGTACAGGTGTGGTACCATACTTTCTTGCTATCTGTTTAATGAGATTCAGAGAGAAATCTGCAAAATATTGTCGTTTTCCAGTCTTTATTTCGTACATATTGAATGCATTGAGCACTGCAATGTCTACAAGGTGAAAGAGCAGTTTTATATACCACTTGCGACTCCTACGCACACAGTCAACAAACCCTGTCATCATGTCACATTTGTCAACTAGTCGCATATTGTTCATATAGTCCACGACAGCAGCTGGCTTTACAATAGGTTCTTTGTTGAACTTGCTCAGTATGTCTGTTTGTACCATCTCATTTCTGTGGATGGTTGATAGCAATGTCACGTCCCGTTTGTCGTGCCACGTCAGTGCCATGATGTCATTAGCATGAAACGCTTGCACTTCACCTTCAACACTGCCTCCAGTGAACCTTGGCATATGTTTCCTATTCCTTCTCGCTGTTCCACATATATCAGTATTGTTCACACGTAGGAAATCAGCGAGCATAGGGCTTGTATACCAGTTGTCTGTGTACAATGTATGGCCCTTGCCAAGGTATGGTTCCATCATCCTGCGAGCAACATCACCGGAAATGCCCAACATTAGTCTGTCATCATCGAGTGTGTTTTTCCCGGTGTATACAATTACATCCAACACAAGACCACTCTTACAGTCACACGACAAAAAGTTTTATACCAAAGCGATCACGTTTGCTCGGTATATATTGCTTGAATGACAGGCGTCCCTTGAACAGAATCAAGGACTCGTCAACAACAATGTTCTTGTAGGGATAAAAGTATACACTGAATTTCTGCTTCAAATACATAAACACTTCCCGGATTTTGTATAGAAGGTCATTTCTGCTTGGCGTATTTCTGTCTGAGAAGTGCAACATTCGTAGCAACAGAGTGAATCTATTGCAGGGAAGGAGGCCACGGAAAACTGGAATACTGATGAAGTGATCTGTAGACCAGTAATTATGTATGTACAGTGGACCCCCGCATACCGATGGCATCACATAACGATTAATCCGCATACCGCTTGCTTTAATCGCAAAAATTTTGCCTCGCATACCGCTTAAAAACCCGCTCACCGATTTTCGTCCGAGACGCGTCCAATGTGCGGCCTGAGCCACGCTCACATGTTCCGCCGGTGGCATTGTTTACCAGCCAGCCTCTGCGGTAACATCCAAGCATACAATCGGAATATTTCGTATTATTACAGTGTTTTCGGTGCTTTTTCTGGAAAATAAGTGACCATGGGCCCCAAGAAAGCTTCTAGTGCCAACCCTACAGCAATAAGGGTGAGAATTACAATAGAGATGAAGAAAAAGATTATTGATAAGTATGAAAGTGGAGTGCGTGTCTCCGAGCTGGCCAGGTAGTATAATAAACCCCAATCAACCATCGCTACTATTGGTGGTACAGCTGCTGCTGCTGCTGCACTGTCAGCTGCTGCTGCTGCTGTAGCATCGTCTGCTGCTGCTGTAACATCGTCTGTTGCTGCTGTAGCATCGTCTGTTGCTGCTGTACCACCGTCAGCTGCTGCTGCTGCTGTAGCATCGTCTGCTGCTGCTGTAACATCGTCTGTTGCTGCTGTAGCATCGTCTGTTGCTGCTGTACCACCGTCAGCTGCTGCTGCTGCTGTAGCATCGTCTGCTGCTGCTGTAGCATCGTCTGTTGCTGCTGTACCACCGTCAGCTGCTGCTGCTGCTGTAGCATCGTCTGCTGCTGCTGTAGCATCGTCTGTTGCTGCTGTACCACCGTCAGCTGCTGCTGCTGCTGCTGTAGCATCGTCTGCTGCTGCTGTAGCATCGTCTGCTGCTGCTGTAGCATCGTCTGTTGCTGCTGTAGCATCGTCTGTTGCTGCTGTACCACCGTCAGCTGCTGCTGCTGCTGTAGCACCGTTGTTGGTGTGGCTTATTGAGAATACCAAGAAACAATTAACCCCAGAGGATTTGCCACCCAGGATAACCCAAAAAAGTCAGTGTCATCGAAGACTGTCTAACTTATTTTCATTGGGGTCCTTAATCTTGTCTCCCAGGATGCAACCCACACAAGTCGACTAACACCCAGGTGAACAGGGAAAAATGCCTGGAACTAGTGCTCATACTGGTGAATTTAAAGCCAGCAAAGGTTGGTTTGAGAGATTTAAGAATCGTAGTGGCATACACAGTGTGATTAGGCCTGTTCTGGAAGAAAATGCCAAACAGGACCTACAGTACTCAGGAGGAAAAGGCACTCCCAGGACACAGTGTGTCATCAGTCATTGCTGCATCTTCAATAAAGGTAAGTGTCATTTATTCTTCATTTAGTAGAGTAGTACATGCACAATATATATTGTGCATGTACTACTCTACTATTGTGCATGTATCCTTCTCTTTGTGTGTAGGAAAATGTATATTTCATGTGGTAAAAATTTTTTTTTCATACTTTTGGGTGTCTTGCACGGATTAATTTGATTTCCATTATTTCTTATGGGGAAAATTGATTCGCATACCGATTATTTCGCATAACAATGACCCCTCTTGCACGGATTAAAATCGGTATGCGGGGGTCCACTGTATATTGTTCTTATAGATATGTGGCATAAGCATGACACTGGCAAGGAATAAATACATTTCAGCCACTGTTGTGTCTTTCCACCTGTGCAGCCGTGACGATTCTCCAACCTCTGCTGTGTTGTTCATGACATATTGGTAATAATTGTTTGTCTGAGTCGCTATCAAGTTCATTATAGGCTCGTCAAAGTACAATTGGAAATAGTCTAACTCTGTAGACTCATTCATTATGGGACATTCTGGCTGGATACCACTTCCACTAGCATCAGAATCACAAGGCTGTGGCACGAATATACTTTGTGTCCAGTTCCACTCACGATCACATGGTGCAGGGTGGACCTGTGGTATGGGGCAAGGGAGGGCAGGAGGAGGGACAGGAGTGGAGGCAGCACATGGTTGCGGGGATGCCGGGCGGTCCTTTGTCTGTCCACCCACTGCGCCATGTGGTCCAGGCACCGTGCCACCCACCACTACTTCCTCCATCCCCGCATACTCCCCTGCGTGATCACTTTCACTATCAGTGGCCGGGGTTTTGGATCGTGACCTGCCACGACCCTTGGGGATTGCATATGGCACACTGCCTGAATATAGATAACAACGCCTAAAAGTATATTTCACTGGTGAATAATGAACTTCACTATCACTAGACGAATCCTCAATTGGCATAAAATCAATCTCATCGTCACTTGCATCACTTTCATTATAACTAAAACACCGGGAAAATGACAGTTTCCTCTTGCGAAGTTGCCTATGGATAACACTTGCCACCCGAGAAGTGCTTGGCCTAGGGTCTGCTGTGGCCACACAAGCTACCCCAGAGGTGCTTGGCCCTAGGATAAGTGTCGCTACCCCAGAGGTGATGGGCTGGGGGTCATCTGGGTTTTCGTTGATATTTTCACTAATTCCTTGAATACAGTGGACCCCCGGTATGCGATATTAATCTGTTCCTGAGAGCTCATCTCATGCCAAAATTATCGGAAGGCGAATTAATTTTCCCCATAAGAAATAATGGAAATCAAATTAATCTGTGCAAGACACCCAAGAGTACTATGAAAAAAAAAGTTTTACCACATGAAATACAGTGGACCCTCGACCAGCGATGGCATCGATTAACGATAAATCTGACTAGCGATACATTTTATCGCAAAAATTTTGCCTCGATTAACGCTAAAAAACTCGACCAACACTATTTGTTCCGTCTGAGACGCGTCCACTTCTGGCCAGTGTTTACAAGCCAGCCAGCCACCGCGGTCGCTTCCAAGCATACAATCGGAACATTTCATATTATCACAGCCTTTTTAGTGATTGCACCTGCAAAATAAGTCACCATGGGCCCCAAGAAAGCTTCTAGTGCCAACCCTACAGCAAAAAGGGTGAGAATTACTATGGACATGAAGAAAGAGATCATTGCTAAGTATGAAAATGGAGTGCATGTCTCCGAGCTGGCCAGGCTGTACACAAAACCCCAATCAACCATCGCTACTATTGTGGCCAAGAAAACGGCAATCAAGGAAGCTGTTCTTGCCAAAGGTGCAACTATGTTTTTGAAACTGAGATCGCAAGTGATAGAAGATGTTGAGAAACTGTTATTGGTGTGGATAAACGAGAAACAGATAAGTCACTCTGTCTGACTTTTTTGGGTTATCCTAGGTTTTCTGCACATATGCTGCTATGTATGATAATTCTATGTAACTGTATTTGTGTATACCTGAATAAACTTACTTACTTAGCAGGAGACAGCATCTCTCAAGCGATCATAAGCGAAAAGGCTAGGAAGTTGCATGAGGATTTAATTAAAAAAATGCCTGCAACTAGTGATGATGTGAGTGAATTTAAGGCCAGCAAAGGTTGGTTTGAGAGATTTAAGAAGCGTAGTGGCATACATAGTGTGATAAGGCATGGTGAGGCTGCCAGTTCGGACCACAAAGCAGCTGAAAAATATGTGCAGGAATTCAAGGAGTACATAGACAGTGAAGGACTGAAACCTGAACAAGTGTTTAATTGTGATGAAACAGACCTGTTTTGGAAGAAAATGCCAAGCAGGACCTACATTACTGAGGAGGAAAAGGCACTCCCAGGACATAAGCCTATGAAAGACAGGCTTACTTTGTTGATGTGTTCCAATGCTACTGGTGATTGCAAAGTGAAGCCTTTATTAGTGTATCACTCTGAAACTCCCAGACCGTTCAGGCAAAAGAATGTCCTCAAGGAGAATTGTGTGTGCTGTGGAGGGCAAACAGTAAGGCATGGGTCACTAGGGACTTTTTCTATGACTGGTTACACCATGCATTTGCCCCCAATGTGAAAGATTACCTAACTGAAAAGAAATTAGAACTTAAGTGCCTCCTGGTGTTAGACAATGCCCCTGGTCATCCTACAGACGTGGCAGAGCGACTTTATGGGGACATGAAATTCATTAAGGTGAAGTTTTTGCCTCCTAATACCACTCCTCTCCTGCAGCCCATGGACCAGCAGGTTATTGCAAACTTCAAAAAACTGTACACAAAAGCTCTGTTTGAAAGGTGCTTTGTAGTGACCTCAGAAACTCAACTGACTCTAAGAGAGTTTTGGAGAGAGCACTTTAATATCCTCAATTGTGTAAACCTTATAGGTAAGGCTTGGGAGGGAGTGACTAAGAAGACCTTGAACTCTGCTTGGAAGAAACTGTGGCCAGAATGTAGACAAAGGGATTTTGAAGGTTTGAGGCTAACCCTGAGAGGATTATGCCAGTTGAGGAATCCATTGTGGCATTGGGAAAGTCCTTGGGGTTGGAGGTTAGTGGGGAGGATGTGGAAGAGTTGGTGGAGGAGGACAATGAAGAACTAACCACTGATGAGCTGATAGATCAACTTCAACAGCAAGAGGCCAGACCTGAGGAAACTGGTTCAGAGGAGGGGAGAGAGAAATTGAAGAAGTTGCCTGCTACAAAGATTAAGGAAATCTGTGCAAACCTTCATGGATGAAAATCACCCTCACACAGCTATTGCAAGCCGTGTTGGCAACCTGTACACTGACAATGTTGTGAAACACTTTAGGGAAGTCATAAAGGAACGAGAGGTACAGGCCACTATGGACAGATATGTTGTGCGAAAGAAGTCCAGTGACTCTGAAGCTGGTCCTAGTGGCATTAAAAGAAGAAGGGAAGTAACCCCAGAAAAGGACTCAACACCTCAAGTCTTAATGGAAGGGGATTCCCCTTCTAAACACTAACACACACTCTCTCCCCTCCTCCCATCCCATCAATCATCACCAGATCTTCAATAAAAGTAAGTGTCATGTAATTGTGCATGCCTTTTTCAGTTTGTGTGTATTAAAATTAACATTTCATGTGGTAAAATTTTTTTTTTTTCATACTTTTGGGTGTCTTGCACAGATTAATTTGATTTCCATTATTTCTTATGGGGAAAATTCATTCACATACCGATCATTTCGCATAACAATGAGCCCTCTTGCACGGATTAAAGTCGCTATGCAGGGGTCCACTGTACGTTTTTACGCGTAGCGCCCCAAACGTATATATACGTTTTATTTTTCCTGCCTTCAAATTTGGCACAATTGGCCTGATGCCTTGTCGGCAGAGAATGGGTCCTAACACTCAGTGTGTGCAGTATTAAAAAAATCTGGGACCACTTAGTATCTTGTGGGAAGTAAAAGGACACAAGTGCAACTAATGTGACATTTTTATTTTGGCAATGTTTCGCTCTCCAGGAGCTTTATCAAATCGTTACAAACAGTACATGGACACAGTGGGTATATATAGGCTCAGAGTGAGGTGCAATATTAGTGGTAGTAGTAGTGAGATAAGTTGTAGTAGTAGTAGTAATACAATATGTAGAACAATTGTATTACTACTACTACTACTACTACTACTACTACTACTACTACTACTACTACTAACAACTTATCTCACTGCTACTACTACTACTACCACTAATATTGCACCTCACTCTGAGCCTATATATACCCTCTGTGTCCATGTACTGTTTGTAACGGTTTGATAAAGCTCCTGGAGAGCGAAACGTTGCCACAATAAAAATGTCACATTAGTTGCACTTGTGTCCTTTTACTTTACATATTGTCGGTAATTCTACCAACTTTATTACTACCTTGTGGGAGCGCCAGTTAAATTGAGTGCCAACTAGAGCAAACAGTGTGGCAAACACCAAGGATTCACTGATGTAATGTCATATTAACACTCCTCTTTTAAGAGGAAAGTGATGTTAACCCCAAGTTTAGGGTCTGTCTATCTCTGTATCTCTGTCTAACTCTGTCTTCCTCTGTCTATCTGTCTCTGTCTACCTCTGTTTGTCTGTCTCTGTCATTGCCTATCTGTGTCTGTATGTCTTACAATCTCTCTCTCTCTCTATCTGTCTATCTGTCTCTGTCTCACAAGTACACATAAATACAAGTATGCATAGTGTAAATTACCTAGGATAACCCAAAAAATCCAGACAAAGTGCTATACTCTGCTTGAAGATGTGAATAAACGTGATGACGATGCAGTCTTGTGGCTCTCTCTGAGACAGAGCTAGACAGATAGATAGCTTGACAGACAGACAAATAGACAGACAGACATGTTTGTGTACCAGCGAAAACAAAGTGAGGACGATGCTCTTCAAATATCACCTCTAATCTTTTCTTATCAGTTGCACCCTCCCCCACCCTCTGTATGCTCATCAAATGTCAGCTCTTATCAGATGTTATCTCATCTTATCATGTCACTGTCAGGGGTGGACTTTGTTTTTCATGCTTCAAGGGAACTTATTATTACCTATTCTCCTCCTCCTCCCTCCTCCTCCCTCCTCCTCCCTCCTCCTCCCTCCTCTTTCCTCCTCCTCCCTCCTCCTCCCTCCTCTTTCCTCCTCTTCCTCCTCTTTCCTCCCTCCTCCTCCCTCCCTTTCCTCCTCCTTCTCTCCTCCCTCTCTTTCCTCCTTTCTTCCTCCTCCTCTTCCTCCTCCTCTTCCTCATTCTCTTCCCCCATCTCTCTTCCTCTCCTCCTCTCTTCTCTTCCTCCTCCTTCTCTTCCTCCTTCTCTTCCTTCTCTTCCTCCTTCTCTTCCTTCTCTTCCTCCTTCTCTTCCTCCTCTTCCTCCTCCTCCTTCTCTTCCTCCTCCTCCTTCTCCTCCTCATTGTTATTATATACTTCCACATATCCAAAACATTGCTGGGAGATGTAAATACTTTGTATATATTCCAAGACAATAGTAAATGACCAAGGCAGGTGTAAATGTCCACCTGTGAGTGTGTTTGTGACAATTTGAGTACAATTTCAGTACCTAATACTAGAGTCAGAACAAAGATTGGTTATAAAATGACAAGAACTACTACAAATTGTAATTATCAGAACATAAAAATTACATAAAATAATATGAAAAATAGAAAAGAAGGTTTATCGGCAACACTTCTGCAAGCGGCAGGACTCGATGTTGCTGTCACAGGAGTATCTAGTGCCAACTTCTTGGTCTCATATCTCTGCAAGTACTGACCCTAATTTTTTTTTATTTATTCTAAAACATGTCAAAAAATGTGTTCTTTTTTTCTATAATTTTTTTTTTTTTTTAAATATTTGGGGCACTGCGAGAGTGAACGTATATATACGTTTGGATCGTTTAACCCGTAAACGGTCCAAACGTATATATACATTTTTTCAACATTTGAAAGTATGTAAAAAAAGATTATATTTTTGTCTTTTTTACATTTGAAAATGTGTAAAAAAAAAACTTTGATCTACTTTTTTTTTTTGTTATATTTGAAAATATGTAAAAAGAACTTAGATCTACTTTTGTTGCACTACACATGTGAACGTAGATCTGCTTGGACCGTTTACAGGTTAAGGGTTAATTTTATTTCCATTATTTCTTATGGGAAATATTGCTTCGCCTTTCAAACTTTTCAAATTTAGAACTAGCTCCTGGAATGGATTAAGTTTGAAATTTGAGGTTCCACTGTATCCTGATTTGTTCATATGCAGAGTCAATTTTCCTCATTTAAATTAATTGAAATGCAATTAATCCATTCCAGCCTCTTAGGAGGCATGACAAAATAATGTTAATAACTCTACGGCTTAGTTATCTATCACAATTCGTCTAATATGACATAAACAATATTAATAACATAGATACATGATATATACTCTAGAATGAATAAAATAGGTCATAATATGGTGAGTGATGCAATGCCGGCGGCAGCATCCTGCCGCCATTTACTCTCCCACTCTATCTTCCCAGTCCATAACCCCAGACCTAGCTTGTGTTCATCTATGATTAGTGGCGAGGTTGTCACATATGTAACCACAGGTATGGTCAAGACAGATGTATATATAGGTGAAGACGTGATCACTGTGGGCACAGAGGTGGTGGTGGCCGGCTGCCTCACTCTGTTGCTGCTTTCTTTGTTTCTCTAGCTGTTATCATAGTTTCTAATCGCTTCTTGCTGATTCTACGCAAATACTGTCTCTTTGAGTGAGGTATTGTGTAAGAAATTTGTACAATACAAGACAAAATTATGCATCCCAAGGGTCTGCTGCGTTCACTCAGAGCGGCTCACCTCCCCTTCCTTTTGACTCTTGGTTGGCACTGAGATAGCCATGGTCTAGCAGCTGTACCTACAGCATTTGGCACAAAAATATGAAAAAAAATTATGAAAGATGTCCAAAAAAAATGACATTATTACAGGTCCGCCATCACAAATCCGGCAATCAATTATTCGGTTCCTTCAGTTATTCGGCACTAATTTTGGCTATCATAATTTCAAATTTCCAGGGTCGCCACACCAACCTGCTGGTACAATTTGGTGGCCCTACTTGCTGCATAAGTGATTCCAATTTCTTTTTCTCCATTTAATGTTATAACCTGCTTACTTTTAGCCCTAGCCATGGTTCCAGTGAATAAAAGAAATGCTTCTCATTATGTAAAGCACCTACACAGTACATTATCCATTAAAGATAAGGTGGCTTTGAAGCCACTGTCGGTTGCTATGAGCTCAGTCTCATGATGCAGGAGAATATGCTTTATTATTACACTAATATCAACAATACAGCTTATTGCCTATCACAGTTGATCTAATATAACATAAAACATGTTAAATACTCCAGAATAAATAATATTTGGCATAACACCGAGCAGTTCGACGGAGGTATGAAGAGGATATGGTATACAAATACCATTCTATCCCTGTCTTGGGCTTATATTAGAGAAAATGGAGTATAGCACAGGGCTAACTGTGATATACATTCGTACTTCACTATAAACCTAAAACAAAAAAGTTATTTTCTCTATATAGATTATCACATGTAGCAGCATATGTGTAGAGAACCTAGGATAACCCAAAAAAGTTAATGTGGCTTATTTCTAGTACCTGGCTTGGGTTAGTCATGTATGATTTTTGGTAAATATTCGATTCCCAGCCAGGGTAGAAACATTAGGCGTGTTTCTTTACACCTGTGGTCTGTGTTTACCCATCAGTAAATGGGTACCTGGGTGTTAGCCGACTGGTGTGGGTGTTATCCTGGGACACTGACCTAACTTTCTTTCTATATAGTAGTATGTCACTGATGTCAGCTAGGCCTGTATACCTTGTACATGTACGTGTAGTAAATAAAGATATTATTATAGTTTCAGTTGTTTGTTGGGTTATCTTATTCAAACTTGGGCAATGTTTGATGGAAAGATACTTCTTAACGTACACCAAAAATGAAAGAAATTAGACCATAAATAGCGGAGTTCATTTCTCAGCCATTAGCGGCTGCTTAGCGGTATATTTTTGTATGGTTTTTATGGTTATATTCTCATTTTTTTGGTCTTATTTTATAGAATGAAAGATATATTACAGAAATAGATATGATTTTGATTGCTTTCATGACGAAAAGTACCTTGAAATTGCGCTCACAGTAGTGAAAATGTTCTATTCTTTAATGAAGCTCAAGAGTAAGCAAATGATGTCACCGTCCAATACCTGTCCGCCTGCCAGTCCAAATTCCAATACGGAGTCAAGAATGGATTGACATTATTTATACAATTATTACAACAATGCAGTAGTCTGTTTAACAGTAAATCTTCTTTTTTTTTTTTGTGAATAAAAATTCCAAATGGTAAGCAAGAGTAATATAAGAGGGGCCTGTAGCCATGACTAATGAACAAAGAAAATGTTATTTTAGTGCCAGGAATGTCTGCATTGTTTATTCTGGACCCTGTTTTGAAATTGGCATCTGTTGGAATTTGTGTGAAATTGGCCAAATTGCCAATTTGACCACTTTATTGGGTAGTTGAAATAAGTGAATGGGCGGTTTCTTGTACTCGGTTGAGAGAATAGAAGTAAATAAGTTCATTCAGGTATACACAAATACAGTTACATAGATTATCATACATAGCAGTGTATGTTTAGAGAACCTAGGATAACCCAGAAAAGTCAGACAAAGTGACTTACTTCCAGTACCTGGCTTGGGCTTGCCATATATAACTTTTGGTAAATATTTTTTTTTTCTCAGTTGTTTGTTGGGCTATCTCATTGAAACTTAGGCAATGTATGATGGAAAGATGCTTCTTAACGTACAACAAAAATAAAAAAGACGGACGAAAAATAAGGGAGTTCACTTCTCAGCCATTAGCCGCCTCTTTGCAGTATATTTTTGTTTGGTTTTTATGATTGTATTCTCATTGTTTTGGACTCATTTGATAGAATGGAAGATATATTACAGAAATAGATATGATTTTGATTGCTTTCATGATGAAAAGTACCTTGAAATTGAGCTCAAAGTAGCATAAATGTTCGATTTTTGCTGATGTTCAGTGAACTTTGTGTAAGTCAAGTTGGTTAATTTTATTAAGTGTATTCTAACCTAACCACTCTGTAATCTGGCAAACTCAGTAATCCGGCACACTACAGGTCCCAATGATGCCGGATATGTGATGGAGGACCTGTATTATTATTACTGTTTTATTATTATTATTATTACTATTATTCTTAGTACATATGTATTATTATTATTATTATTATTATTAGTAGTAGTAGTAGTAGTAGTAGTAGTAATAGTAGTAGTACGTATGTATTATATTTATAATTAATTCATACGTATTACAGTGGACCCTCGCATACCGTTGGCATCACATAATGTTAAATCCGCATACCGATACATTTTATCACTAAAATTTTGCCTCGCATACCGCTAAAAAACTCTCTCAACGCTATTCGTCCGAGACGAGTCTAATGTGCGGCCTGAGCCAGGCTCACATGTTCCGCCGGTGGCATTGTTTACAAGCCAGCCTCCGCGGTAACATCTAAGCATACAATCGGAACATTTCGTATTATTACAGCGTTTTTGGCGATTTCATCTGCAAAATAAGTGACCATGGGCCCCAAGAAAGCTTCTAGTGCTAACCCTGTGGTAAAAAGGGTGAGAAATACTATCATACCACAGTCAGCTGCTGCTGCACCATGGTCAGCTGTTGCTGGACCAGTCAGCTGTTGCTGGACCAGTCAGCTGTTGCTGGACCAGTCAGCTGTTGCTGGATCAGTCAGCTGCTGCTGCACCACGATCAGCTGTTGCTGGATCAGTCAGCTGCTGCTGCTGCACCATGATCAGCTGTTGCTGGACCAGTCAGCTGTTGCTGCACCACGATCAGCTGTTGCTGGGCTAGTCAGCTGTTGCTGGATCAGTCAGCTGCTGCTGCACCACGATCAGCTGTTGCTGGACCAGTCAGCTGTTGCTGGATCAGTCAGTTGCTGCTGCACCACGATCAGCTATTGCTGGATCAGTCAGCTGCTGCTGCACCACGATCAGCTGTTGCTGGGCTAGTCAGCTGCTGCTGCACCACGATCAGCTGTTGCTGGGCTAGTCAGCTGTTGCTGGATCAGTCAGCTGCTGCTGCACCACGATCAGCTGTTGCTGGACCAGTCGGCTGTTGCTGGGTCAGTCAGCTGCTGCTGCACCACGATCAGCTGTTGCTGGACCAGTCAGCTGTTGCTGAATCAGTCAGCTGCTGCTGCACCACGATCAGCTGTTATTGGATCAGTCAGCTGCTGCTGCACCACGATCAGCTGTTGCTGGGCCAGTCAGCTGTTGCTGGATCAGTCAGCTGCTGCTACACCATGATCAGCTGTTGCTGGACCAGTCAGCTGTTGCTGGATCAGTCAGTTGCTGCTGCACCACGATCAGCTGTTGCTGAACCAGTCAGCTGCTGCTGCACCATGTTCAGCTGTTGCTGGACCAGTCAGCTGTTGCTGGACCAGTCAGCTTTTGCTGGACCGGTCAGCTGTTGCTGGATCACGGTCAGCTGTTGCTAGATCACGGTCAGCTGTTGCTGGATCACGGTCAGCTGTTGCTGGATCACGGTCAGCTGTTGCTGGATCACGGTCAGCTGCTGCTGGATCACGGTCAGCTGCTGCTGCACCATGGTCAGCTGCTGCTGCACCATGGTCAGCTGCTGCTGCACCACGGTCAGCTGCTGTTGCACCACCATCAGCTGTTTCTGAATATGACTCGTCCCGAACCTGTCCGTCCAGCCTGAACGCCTGCCTTGCTGTCATTGTTTACAAGCCAGGGTGGCTGGTTGCATGCATACATTCGATACATTTTGTATTATTCCATTATTTATAGTGCTTGTAACTGCTAAATAAGCCACCATGGGCCCAAAGAAAGCTTCTAGTGCCAACCCTGTGGTAAAAAGAGGCGATAAATACTATCGTACCACAGTCAGCTGCTGCTGCACCACGGTCAGCTGTTATTGGACCAGTCAGCTGTTGCTGCACCACGGTCAGCTGTTATTGGACCAGTCAGCTGCTGCTGCACCACGATCAGCTGTTGCTGGACCAGTCAGCTGTTGCTGCACCATGGTCAGCTGTTGCTGCACCATGGTCAGCTGTTGCTGCACCACAGCTGCTGCTGCACCATGGTCAGCTGTTGCTGCACAGCTGCTGCTGCAGCACCATGGTCAGCTGTTGCTGCACCACAGCTGCTGCTGCACCATGGTCAGCTGTTGCTGCACCACAGTCAGCTGTTGTTGTTGCTGCACCACCATCAGCTGTATTACTCGAAGATGTGGAGAGTATTGTTGGTGTGGCTTAACGTGAAACCATTACCGAGAAACGATTAACCCCGGAGGGTTTGCCCCCCAGGATATCCCAAGAAAGTCGGTGCATCATCGAGGACTGTCTAACTTATTTCCATTGTGGTCCTTAATCTTGTCCCCCAGGATGCGACCCACAACAGTCAACTAACACCCAGGTGAACAGGAAAAAATGCCTGGAACTATTGCTCATATTGGTGAGGTTAGTGGGGAGGATGTGGAAGAGTTGGTGGAGGAGGACAGTGAAGAACTAACCACTGATAAGCTGCTAGATCATTTTCAACAGCAAGAGGCCAGACCTGGGAAAACTGCTCCGGAGGAGGGGAGAGAGAAATTGAGGAAGTTGCCTACTTCAAAGATTAAGGAAATGTGTGCAATGTGGCTTAAAGTGCAAACCTTTATGGATGAAAATCACCCTCACACAGCTATTGCAAGCCGTGCTGGTGACTATTACACTGACAATGTTGTGAAACCACTTTAGGAAAGTCATAAAGGAACGAGAGGTACAGGCCTCTTTGGACAGATATGTTGTGCGACAGAGGTCCAGTGACTCTCAAGCTAGTCCTAGTGGCATTAAAAGAAGAAAGGAAGTAACCCCGGAAAAGGACTTGACACCTCAAGTCCTAATGGAAGGGGATTCCCCTTCTAAACACTAAGACCATCCACACTCTCCCCCTCCTCCCATCCCATCAGTCATCACCAGATCTTCAATAAAGGTAAGTGTCATGTAAATGTGCATGTCTTATTCAGTTTGTGTGTATTAAAATTAATATTTCATGTGGTAATTTTTTTTTTTTTCATACTTTTGGGTGTCATGCACGGATTAATTTGATTTCCATTATTTCTTATGGGGAAAATTAATTCGCATAACGATAATTTCGCCTAACATTGAGCTCTCAGGAACGGATTAATAGCGCTATGCGAGGGTCCACTGTATTATTATTATTATTATTATTATTATTATTAATTAGGGAACTGGAGCACAGATCCAATTCCCTAGACCAAGAGCCCATCACCACGTACAAATAATAATAACTATAATAATAATAATACAATATAATAATAATAATAGTAACAGTAAGGAGAAACTTCAAAAGGCTGCCAGTAGTTGGCACCACCATCAGCAAAACATTGGTAACCACTACTAGTACACTTTTCACCTGTCTAGACTTAACCCTTTCAGGGTCCAAGGCCCAAATCTGGAGTCACGCACCAGTGTCCAAGAATTTTCAAAAAAAAAATTTGTTATTTTTTCTTATGAAATCGTAGAGAATCTTTTTGTGAAGGTAATAAAACAAAAAGTACGAAATTTGGTGGAAAATTGACGAAATTATGCTCTCGCGAATTTTGATGTGTCAGCGATATTTACGAATCGGCGATTTTGCCGACTTTGACTCCCATTTTAGGCCAATTACATTATTCCAATCAACCAAATTCTTAGCTATTTCACTACTATTACTTCTATTCTATCGATTGAGCACAAGAAATCGCCAAGTCAACTGTTTCAACTACAAAATAAAGTGATCGGAAATTGTTAATTTGGCCAATTTAACACAAAGTTCAAAATATTCCAATTTCAAAATAGGGTCCAGAATGAACAATGTAGGCATTCCTGGCACTAAACTAACATTTCCTCTGTTCATTAGTTATGTTTTGAGGCTTTACAAATAAATTCCATTTTGATTTTTTATTCACATAATGAATTTTTATTCACACCAAAAAATAGAAGATTTACTGTTATGCAATACTGTAATAATTGTATAAATATCATCACCATATTTGTGAATGTATATTAGACCCACCAGCTGGTGTGTATTAGACGTGTGAGGTCGTTTGTTTACTCTTGAATATCGGCAAAAATTTAACATTTCTGCTACTTTGAGCTCAGTTTCAAGCCATTTCCAGTGCTAAAACCAATCAAAATCATCTCTATTTCTGTAATATGTCTTCCATTCTATCAAATGAGATCAAGAAATCGCAAATACAACTATAAAAAACATACGAAAAAACACTGCAAAGTTGCTGTTTTAATCGAAAAATCATGATTTCATTTTTTTTCTCTCATTATACACAGTGTGCTGCAGGATCTGTTTTATGTGGTGCACACATACCACATAGATGTATTCTCTCATATCTAGGCCCAAATGTACCACTCACAGTTTATCAGAGTGAGCTGAGCTCATGGCGTAGATCTACGGTTTGGACCCTGAACGTAAAGCCGTAGATCTACGGGACGGACCCTGAAAGGGTTAAGTACAGTGGACCCTCAGTTAATGATATTAATTTTTTTATCATTATCCGATTTAATTTTCCCCATAAGAAATAATGGATATCCAATTAATCAGTTACTGCTGTCAGGAGGCATGACAGAATAGTACTTAAATATGATGCTATTATCAACTCTACGGCTTATTTATCTATCACAATTCATCTAATATGACATAATAAACTATATTAACCCTTTGACTGTCGCAACCCCAAATCCTGAGGTATCTCCTGGTGTCGCAAAATAATTGAAAAAAAAAAACTTATTTTTTTCATTTGAAATGATAGGGAATCTTTTTCTGATGATAATGACACCAAAATTATGAAATTTGATGGAAAACTTATGGAATTATGCCCTTGCAATGTTAGCGACCTCGGCGATATTTACGAATCTGTGATTTCGCCCACTTTGAGCCCTGATTTCAGCTAATTCCATTGATCCAGTCGACCAAACTCATAGCTATTTCTTTAGAACTCCATTTGTTCTATCGATTGAGTACAAGAAACTGCTCATTTACCGATTTCAACTACCCAATAAAGTGGTCAGAAATTGGCAATTTGGCTAATTTCACGCAAATGAAAAAAATATGCCAATTTCAAAATAGGATCCAGAATGAACAATGCAGACATTCCTGGCTCTAAAATAACATTTTCTTTGCTCGTCAGTCACATCTCCAGGCCCCTCTGATATTACTCTTGTTTTCTGTTTTGAATTTTTATTCAAATAAAAAATAAAAGATTTACTGTTGTGCAAACTACGGCAGTATTGTAATAATTGTGTAAATGTCAACCCATTCATGACTGCATATTAGAAAGGCTAGTTGGACATTTATTGGACAATGATGTCATTTGTTTACTTTTGAACATCGGCAAAAATCAAACATTTCCCCTACTTTGAGCTCCATTTCAAGGTCCTTTTCATAGTAAAATCAATCAACATCACCTCCATTTCTATAATGTGTTTTTCATTCTATAAAGTGTGACTACGAAAATGAGAATATAACCATAAAATCTATATGAAAATACACCTCAAAGATGGCATTTTAATCCAAAAACCATGGAGTTTTTTTTTCTTATTATGCACTACTTGCTGCAGGATTTTTTTTTACTGCACACACTGACCATACAGACCCATTCTCTCATATGTGGGCCTAACAGCTTTCTCCTACTTGATTTGAAGCCGCTAGAATTTTTGAGTATGTATACGTCAAACATATATACTATGACCGAAACAGTCAAAGGGTTAATAACATAGTAACATGATATATACTCTAGAATAAATAAAATATATCATAATGTATGTGAGGATAAGTGGTGGAAGTGTTGTTGTTGGGTTTATAATGGCCACTGAGAGAAGCCGTACATATTAGTGGTGGAGGAGGCTTCTGCCACGACCACTATCCACGTAATTTATAAATAAGAAATATTTACATTTTAATTTATAAATAAGAAATATTTACATTTTAATTTATAAATAAGAAATATTTACATTTTAATTTATAAATAAGTAAGTTTATTCAGGTATACGCTAATACAGTTAGGTACATAGATTATCATACATAGTAGCATATGTGTAAAGTACCTAGGATAATGCAAAAAAGTCAGTGATTTATTTCCATTGGGGTCCTTTTGTATTTACACTTATATTTACTTTTCTACTTAAACTTTTGTATTTACACTTACCTTGGAGGAGATGTTAGTTTAATTAGTTTGATGGAGGAGATGCTGGCAGAGGTTAAGGGCGGTGGAAGATACATAGCAGGCCGGCGTATGTTCATTGGCCCGATACACATCTAACTTTCGTGTCGTTTTCCTATCGCTTAGTTGCTTAACTTACTTGCTACACTGTTAATTCTACACTTTATCACTGATTGGCACTATAGCCTCTATCAATACCTGCTGCTTTAGTATTGTACATATCATAGAATCACTGAATCACATTCTCCTCTCTCTTCCTCCTCCACTTTGGTACTTTGCTATGAGTTTTTTCTTGAATTTAATTGTTTCTTTCCTTCTTTATCACAGGGTTGGCACTAGAAACTTTCTTTGGGCACATGGTGGCTTATTTAGCAGTTACAATACTAAAAACAATGGAATAATACAAAATATATCTCATGTACGCATGGATTCATCTTCCCTGGCTTGTAAATAATGGCACACTGGCTTTACATGGGCTCAGGCCGCACAGACACGTTCGGGATGAATGTCCTTAACCGAGTTTTTCATCATTAGCTGAGCCAATATTTTGATGCAAAAACGCATTGGTATCTGATTTTATCGCTATCCGATAGCATCGTTAACTGAGGGTCCTCTGTAGTCTATTAGTATTAGGTTAAGTCTGCCCGAAATGCCTTGGCATGATAGTGGCTTTCTTTGCTTCAATCATATTATATGTAAACACACATTGTAACCTTTGCAAAGAAATAAATAAATTATTTATTATTTATTTATTTATTTATGGAACCTCCCTTGAGGGGGAAGTTCGCATCCTGAAATTTCCAGAAGCAAAAAATTTACTAAACGACTGTTCGTATCCTGAAAAATTTGCATGGTGGGGCATTCATAAGCTGAGGTTTCACTGTACACTGGACTCTCGTTTTTCATAAGGCTCGTAACGTTTTTTTCATCAAAACATTGACCTCGCGAATCGTCATTTGACTCGCAAATAGTTGTTCATCTCGGATGCGTACGCACGGCCCGGAGCCACCTCACTCTCCATTCCCAGCCAGTGTGCCATTGTTTACCAGCGAGTGACCATCCCTTCACACATTCATATGAAATATTTCATAATATTCCATTCATTTTAGTGCTTGCAACTGCTAAATAAGCTACCATGGCTCCAAAGACAGCTCCTAGTGCTGTGCCTTTGGTAAAGGAGGTGAGAAATACGATAGAATTCAAGAAAAACAGGTCATTTCAAATTTCAGAAAACTGTACACCAAAGCAGTGCTTCAAAAGTGTTTTGAGGTGACCTCAGACACTGAATTGACCCTAAGAGAGTTCTGGAAAGATGACTTCAGAATCCTCAGTTGCATAAATCTTATAGGTAAGGCTTGGGAGGGAGTGACTTCCAGGACTTGGAACTCTGCTTAGAGAAAACTGTGGCCACAGTGTGTACATGAGAGGGATTTTGAAGGGTTTGCAGCTGATCCTGAGGAGCCTATGCCAGTTGTGGAAAGTATTGTGGCATTGGAGAATTCCATGGGGTTGGATGCGAGTTTGGAGGATGTGGAAGAGTTGGTGGAGGACCACGATGAAGAGCTAACCACTAAAGAGCAGCAAGAGCTTCATCTGCAACAGCAACAGACAACTGCTCAGTAAATTGCTTCAGAGAAGGAGCCTTCTTCAAAGGCACAAAGGTGCAAACATTTATGGATGAACATCACCCTGACAAAGCTGTTTCAGGCCATGTTGGCAACATGTACAATGACAACATTATGTCCCATTTTTGGGAAGTTTTAAAGAATTGCCAGATACAGACCTCTGTGGAACACTTTTTTGAGTGACAGGGTTCCAGTGACTCTCAAGCTGGTCCTAGTGGCATTAAAAATCAAAGAAGGGAAGTAACCCCAGAAAAGGACTTGGTACCTGAAGGGGATTCCCCTTCCAAACAATACACCTCCATCCTCTACCCTCCTCCCATCTCATCACTCATCAATAAGTCTTCAGTAAAGGTAAGTGTCTTTTTTGTAATGTTTTATTCTGCATGTCTCATTGTTTTCTGTGTAGGGAAATGTATATTTCACACACAAAATTTTTTTTTAATATTTTTGGGTGTTGGGGACGGATTAATTGGATTTCCATTATTTCTTATGGGGAAAATTAATTCAGAATTTGTCAGATTCGGGTTTAGTCACTCTCTCTGGAATGGAAAACTGGGGGACCACTGTATTTCTAGACAATAGTAAATGATCAAGGCAGGTGAAAATGTACACCCTGTCGGAGTGATTGTGACTATTTGAGTATTATTTCACTACTGTACCTAATATTCGGAGTGATTGTGACAAATTTGAGTACTATTTCAGTACCTAATATTAGTGTCAGAACAAAGGTTGGCTATGAAATCACAAGAAATATTATAAATTGTAATTATCAGAACATAAAAATTATATAAATTAAAATAAAAACAAGAAAAAAGGTGTATCGGCAACACTTCTGCAAGCAGCAGGACTTGAAGTTGCCATCAGGTGAGCATCCAGCACCAACTTTGCAGTCTTATATCTCTGTAAGTACTGGTCCTAAAATTTTTTTTGGGTCTTATAACACAGAAAATTGCCCTCTTTAACTGTCCAAACGTAGATCTACCTTCACTTGCATGGCACTCCGAATATTTTGAAAAATAATTTTTTTTTTCTTTTAAAATGAAGAGCACATTTTTCTACATGTTATAGGATTAAAAAAAAATTTAGGGTCAGTACTTACTGAGATATAAGACCGTGAAGTTGGCTCTGGATGCTCACCTGTTGGCAACATCGACTCCTGCTGCTTGCAGAAGTGTTGCCGATATACCTTTTTTTCTCTTATTTTAATTTATATATTTTTTATGTTCTGATAATTCCAATTTATAATAGTTCTTGTAATTTCATAGCCAGTCTTTGTTCTGACACTAATATTAGGTACTGAAATAGTGCTTAAATAGTCATAATCACATTGACAGGTGAACATTTACACCTGCTTGGGTTATTTACTCTTGTTTAGAAATATATACAAAGAATTTATAGGTGCCAGCAATGTATTAGATACCCTGGAATATACCTTGAAGCATGTTGTTATGAAAGGCATCCCTATACTGTTGACAGCCCAGTGACATTTGATAAATGCCCACTGCTCCAGCTAACCCTTGCTGTATTTGTTATCACTGTGGCACACAAACATGTCTTGTCTCTGTCTATTTATCTATCTGTCTGTCTGCCTGTCTTTGTGTGTTTATCTGCCTGTCTGTCTCTGTCTATCTGCCTGCCTGTATGTCTCTCTTTATCTGTCTTTCTGTCTGCCTGGAGTATATGTACATCACACTCCTTGAAGAATTGTGTTAGGACATCTGTTATCAGCTCGGTGACATTTGATAAATGGGTGCTCGGGGAACCTTGGCTTTATTTGTTGTCACTGATACACACAAACATGTTTCTGTCTATCTGTCTATCTTTGCCTGAAATTTTTGAGTTTTCCTAGGTAATTTACACAATGTATAATAGTACTTATGTGTATATGTGAGACAGAGATATAGATACGCAGAGATATAGATACGCAGAGATATAGATACGCAGAGATATAGATACGCAGAGATATAGATACGCAGAGATATAGATACGCAGAGATATAGATACGCAGAGATATAGATACGCAGAGATATAGATACGCAGAGATATAGATACGCAGAGATATAGATACGCAGAGATATAGATACGCAGAGATATAGATACGCAGAGATATAGATAAGCAGAGATATAGATACGCAGAGATATAGATACGCAGAGATATAGATACGCAGAGATATAGATACGCAGAGATATAGATACGCAGAGATATAGATACGCAGAGATATAGATACGCAGAGATATAGATACGCAGAGATATAGATACGCAGAGATATAGATACGCAGAGATATAGGATAAAAGAGAGTAGATGGGCAGAGATATAGATGGGTCAGAGATATAGATGGCAGAGATATAGATGGGCAGAGATATAGATGGGCAGAGATATAGATGGGCAGAGATATAGATGGGCAGAGATATAGATGGGCAGAGATATAGATGGGCAGAGATATAGATGGGCAGAGATATAGATGGGCAGAGATATAGATGGGCAGAGATATAGATGGGCAGAGATATAGATGGGCAGAGATTATAGATGGGCGAGATATAGATGGGCAGAGATATAGATTGGGCAGAGATATAGATGGGCAGAGATATAGATGGGCAGAGATATGATGGCAGAGATATAGATGGGCAGAGATATAGATGGGCAGAGATTTTAGATGGGCAGAGATAAATAGATGGGCAGAGATATAGATGGGCAGAGATATAGATGGGCAGAGATATAGATGGGAGCAGAGGAGATAGATGGGCAGAGATATAGATGGGCAGAGATATAGATGGGGAGAGATATAGAGGGCAAGATATAGTTGGGCAGAGATATAGATGGGCAGAGATTAGATGGGCAGAGATATAGATGGGCAGAGATATAGATGGGCAGAGATATAGATGGGCAGAGATATAGATGGGCAGAGATATAGATGGGCAGAGATATAGATGGGCAGAGATATAGATGGGCAGAGATATAGATGGGCAGAGATATAGATGGGCAGAGATATAGATGGGCAGAGATATAGATGGGCAGAGATATAGATGGGCAGAGATATAGATGGGCAGAGATATAGATGGGCAGAGATATAGATGGGCAGAGATATAGATGGGCAGAGATATAGATGGGCAGAGATATAGATGGGCAGAGATATAGATGGGCAGAGATATAGATGGGCAGAGATATAGATGGGCAGAGATATAGATGGGCAGAGATATAGATGGGCAGAGATATAGATGGGCAGAGATATAGATGGGCAGAGATATAGATGGGCAGAGATATAGATGGGGAGAGATATAGATGGGCAGAGATATAGATGGGCAGAGATATAGATGGGCAGAGATATGATGGGCAGAGATATAGATGGGCAGAGATATAGATGGGCAGAGATATAGATGGGCAGAGATATGAGGGCAGAGATTAGAGGGCAGAGATATAGATGGGCAGAGATATAGATGGGCAGAGATATAGATGGGCAGAGATATAGATGGGGCAGAGATATAGATGGGCAGAGATATAGATGGGCAGAGATATAGATGGGCAGATATAGATGGGCAGAGATATAGATGGGCAGAGATATAGATGGGCAGAGATATAGATGGGCAGAGGATATAGATGGGCAGAGATATAGATGGGGAGAGATAATAGATGGGCAGAGATATAGATGGGCAGAGATATAGATGGGCAGAGATATAGATGGGCAGAGATATAGATGGGCAGAGATATAGATGGGCAGAGATATAGATGGGCAGAGATATAGTTGGGCAGAGATATAGATGGGCAGAGATATAGATGGGCAGAGATATAGATGGGCAGAGATATAGATGGGCAGAGATATAGATGGGCAGAGATATAGATGGGCAGAGATATTGACGGGCAGAGATATTGACGGGCAGAGATATTGACGGGCAGAGATATTGACGGGCAGAGATATTGACGGGCAGAGATATTGACGGGCAGAGATATAGACAGAGATATAGACAGAGATATAGACAGAGAAACAGCCAGAGACAGCCAGCCGGCCAGCCTGCCGAATACATAAGAACATAAGAAAGAAGGAACACTGCAGCAGGTCTACTGGCCCATGCAAGGCAGGTACATGTCACCCCTCCTCTGGCTTAGACCAATGACCCACCTAGTCAGGTCACATCCATTGAAGGAAGGAGCATGACATCAGACCTAGTAGCACACGCTAGTCAGTTCCAACTCACACCCATCCACACTCACTCATGTATTTATCTAACCTGTTTTTACTTTCCTCTTAAAATGGGAGTGTTAATGTGACGTGGCATCAGTGAATCCCTGGTGTTTGCCACACTATTTGCTCTAGCTGGCGCTCAGTTGAACTGGTGCTCCCACAAGGTACTAAGTGCTCCCAGATTTTTTTAATAGTGCACACACTGAGTGCACAGACCCATTCTTTCATGTCTAGGCGACTCAAGCCTACAGTGCCAAATTTGAAGGAATGAAATAATAATACGTTAATCTACGTTTAGAGTGTTATGCATGCAAACGTAGATCTACGTTTGGGCAGTTTAAGGGTTAATTTAAAAAACAAACAATTTTTTTTTCAAAATATTCGGAGCGCTGGCAGGCAAAACATAGATCTACTTTTGGACAGTTTAATGGTTAAGCACAAAAGCTGTGGTGATGCAGGTGGTAGTGCTAAGAAGTGCCAGGCCATGATATCACAGTGGAAACAAAAGTAGATATAAGAAAGTAGATGCTGCGACACTCAGGCCAACAACTTCTCATCCTCTGTTTTATTAAATTTATATTATTTACATACTTTGTTACAAACATATGTACATATGTTGGGCTTATGAACAAATGGACTCAATAATAACCACTCAGAACCGAACCTGTTTATAAGTAGGGGAATATCTGTATGTAAAAATCTTGATTTGATCTTTTTGTAGTACTATTTTTTTACTCTTTTATAAGACTTAATTGGCTAGTGTTCTTTACAAATTGTTTGTTCTGTATTTAGAAAACAGTTCAGAGGAAGAAGAAAAGAACAAAACCAAAGAGTCAAGCTGTTCTAGATAGAGAGAAAAAAGTTCTGAACGTTGAAGATGTTTTGTCTTCCACTCCACTAGACTTGGAGGCACTTCGTGAACTTGCTATTGGTGAGGGAGGTCTTGTCAGAGGTAAGACACTCTTGGGTATTTTTATAAACATGAGCATTCAGTAAATATCTTTCTTATGCATTATATACTGTTGTATATCTTTCATTGGTTAGTATTACTTTTTAGTTTTAATAAGAATAATTGCCTGTATAGTTTTAATATGAATAATTGCCTGTATACTGGTGAGTGGGGAGCAATGCATAGTGTTATTTTATAACTAATAGTGTTAGCCTATTTTTTAATACTATTTCATGTAAATTCAATGCATTTTAAGTGCATTTTAGACAAGAGTTTAGTGCTATTTGAAAATTTCATTTGGCAACCCTGAGTTTAATTACAGCTCCTATTCTTTACAAGAAGATGTAGACAATATGATAGTTTCTAGTTAGCCAGTTAACCCACCAGTTCACATTGAATAAAGCAAAATTACCAGTGTAGAATGGCAGTAGTCAACACTGGGTCTTGACACCATTTACATCAAGAAACACGACTCAAGAAATCGTAATGACACGATTGCAAACAAACCATACCCCCGGCTGGGATTGAACCCGCGGTCATAGTCTCAAAACTCCAGCCCGTCGCGTTAGCCACTAGACCAGCTAGCCACAATAAGATTCATCCAACTAGGTATATTTCTACACCATAGGAAGGTTAGCACAGGCACCACTGTGACCACAAATGCAAGTTTTTACAGACAAATCTCCAGCTAGCTTGGCCGTGACGAACTCTAGCTCAAGTCCCTTCACTGCCGTCAACATGACTCAAGAAATCGTAATGACACGATTGCAAACAAACCATACCATAAAAACTTGCATTTGTCCTCACAGAGGTGCCTGTGCTAACCTTCCTATGGTGTAGAAATATACCTAGTTGGATGAATCTTATTGTGGCTAGCTGGTCTAGTGGCTAATGCGACGGGCTGGAGTTTTGAGACTATGACCGTGGGTTCAATCCCGGCCGGGGGTATGGTTTGATCAAGAAACACTTCATGAAGTGAATACCTTGGCCTATGTGCAGTCAACCCTGAGCCTCAGTACTTACATCAAAGTACACTTTTTCAAGTGAACACCCTGGCCTTTGTGCAGCCAACCCTGAGTCTCAGTACTTAAATCAAGTGTTGTTGAATTAGACACATGAGCAACTCTTGGGCATCTTTATTGAGGAAATGTTTTGCCACACAGTGGCTTCATCAGTCCATACAAAGGAGAAACTTGAAGAACAGGAGGAGAATGAGGTAATCAGTCCCTCAGCCTTGAGTCGATGTGGTCAGTCCATCAATCTTGAATAGAATACGGTATATGAGCTAAGAAGCAGCTTATAAACCGTAGACAGGCGAGGGGCAGCAGTCGTAGGTGGTGTAACATTTGTCCAGTGTGGAAGTAGGTCGTGCCCAAGGGTTAGGCAGGTGAAGAATTCCCAAGTATTAAGATCCCAAGAAGTTGCAGTGTCTGACAGGATTGTAGATGAATGGTTCAGAGAAACGACATGTTGTTGAATTAGACACGTGTGCAACTCTTGGGCATCTTTATTGAGGAAATGTTTAGCCACACAGTGGCTTCATCAGTCCATACAAAGGAGAAACTTGAAGAACAGGAGGGGAATGAGGTAATTCAAGTTTCTCCTTTGTATGGACTGATGAAGCCACTGTGGCGAAACATTTCCTCAATAAAGATGCCCAAGAGTTGCACACGTGTCTAATTCAACAACATGTCGTTTCTCTGAACCATTCATCTACAACTTAAATCAAGTACAGTAGGGCCCCGCCTTACGGCGTTCCACTAATGTGGCGATTTAAAATTATGACCAAAATTTGCTATATGGCAAGCAGTCTTTCAAATAAGGCGCGCCCCACCTGGTTTGTTTACATTCTCCGTGAGCATATCTATTATGTCTGGAAACTTTCCAAAATTTCAAGTGTTTTAAAGTTATTATGTATTTTATATATCTTTTTTCTTTCAACACACCAGCCGTATCCCACCGAGGTGGGGTGGTCCAAAAAGAAAAACAAAAGTTTCCCTTTTTAAATTTAGTAATTTATACAGAAGGGGTTACTAGCCCCTTGCTCCCGGCATTTTAGTCGCCTCTTACAACACTCATGGCTTACAGAGGAAAAATTCTGTCCCACTCACCCATGGAGATAAGAGGAAATAAACAAGAACAAGTTTAATAAATTAATGAAAAGGGAAGGTAACCTAGGGAATTGGCAGAGAGATGTATAGATTCCCCTTTATATAAAGGGAAAGGGGACAAAAGAGATTGTAAAAAATATAGAGGAATAAGTTTACTGAGTATACCAGGAAAAGTATACGTAGAGTTATAATTGAAAGAATTAGAGGTAAGACAGATGTAGAATTGCGATGAGCAAGGAGGCTTTCAGAGTGGGTAGGGGATGTGAGATCAAGGTTACATTGAAGCATATATGTGAACAGTATTTAGATAAAGTAGGGAATTTTTATTGCATTTATGATTTAGAAAAGGCATATGATAGATGATAGAGGAGCAATGGGCAGATGATGCAAGTTTTATGGAATAGGTGGTAAAGTTACTAATGCCCTGTAAAGAGCTCTTATGAGGAAAGGGAGGCTCCAGGTTAGGGTGTGTAGAAGAGAGGGAGAATACTTCCCGTAAAGTAGTCTTAGACAGGGATGTGTAATGTCCCCATGGTTGTTAATATATTATGGATGGGGTTGTAAAGGTAGTAAATGCTAGGGTGTTCGGGAAGGGGTGGGATTAAATATGGAATCAAATCAATACAAAATGGAATGTGACAGTTATACTTTTTGCTGATGATACTACTGTGGCTTATGGGAGATATCTAAAGAAAAATTCAAAGTTAGTGGATGAGTTTGAGAATGTGTGTAAAGGTAGAAAGTTGAAAGTGAACATAGAAAAGAGTAAGGTGATGAGGGTAGCAAATATTTAGATAAAGAAAAACTGATCATCCAAATTGGGAGGAGGAGTATGGAAGAAGGTGAATGTTTTTCAGATATCTTGGGAGTTGACAGTGTCGGCGATGGATTTATGAAGGATGAAGGTTAATCCATAGAATTGATGAGGGAAAAAAAGGTGAGTGGTGCATTGAGGTATCTGTGGAGTCAAAAACGTTACCTTATGGAGGCAAATAAATGGGAAGTATGAAAGTATAGTTATACCACACTCTTATATGGATGTGAAGCTTGGTGGTAAATGCGCACGAGGAGACGGTTGGAGCTGGTGGAGATGTCCCTGTCTAAGGGCAATGTGTGGTGTAAATATATGCAGAAAATTCGGAGTGTGGAAATTAGGAGAAGGTGTGGAGTTAATAAAAGCATTATCAGAGGCAAAGAGGGGTTGTTGAGGTGGGTGTGGTCATTTAGAGAAATGGATCAAAGTAGAATGACAGGGAAAGCATATAAATCTATAGGGGAAGGAAAGAGGGGTAGGGGTCGTCCTCGAAAGGTTGGGAAAGAGGGGTAAACGAGGTTTTGTGGCACGGGGCTGGACTTCCACAAGCGGTGACAAACGTGTTAGATAGAGGAGTGCATGGATAACAATGATACTTGGGACCACTGACAAGCTTTTGAGAGTGAGCAGGGTAATATTTAGTGAAGGGATTCAGGGAAACCGGTTATATTTCATATAGTCGGACATGAGTCCTGGAAATGGGGAAGTATAATGCCTGCACTTTAAAAGAGGGGTATGGATATTGTGCAGTTTGGAGGGATACGGGGGGGGTGTTGCTATCTTTATACGTTATGCTTCTAAACTGTTGTATTCTGAGGCACCTCTGCAAAAGCAGTGATAATGTGTGAGTGTGTGAAAGTGTTGAATGATGATGAAAGTATATTCTTTTTGGGCTTTTTTTCTTTTTTGGGTCCACCGCCTCGTGGAACGACCGAACTTGTTGAAAAAAAAAAATATATTAAAAATAAATTCTTTTCTTTCTTTCAACCACACGGGCAGTATCCCACCAAGCAGGGTGGCCTCGAAAAGAAAAACTTTCACCATCATTCACATCCTTCCTTGTCTTGCCAGAAGGGTGCTTTACACTACCAGTTGTTTTTAAACTGCAACATTAACACCCCTCCTTCAGAGTGCAGGCACTGTACCTCCCATCTCCAGGACTCAAGTCCGGCCTGCCGGTTTCCTGAATCCCAACTCATAAATGTTACTTGCTCACACTCACAACACACGTCAAGTATTAAAAACCATTCGTCTCCATTCACTCCTATCAAACATGCTCAACGCATGCCTGATGGAAGTCCAACCTCCTCGCACACAAAACCTCCTTTACCCCCACCCTCCAACCCTTCCTAGGCGACCCCTACCAACCCCGCCTTCCCTTCCTCTACAGACTGATACATGATACACTCTTGAAGTCATTCTGTTTGCTCCATTCTCTCTACATGTCCCGACCACCTCAACACCCTTCCTCAGCCCTCTGGACAACAGTTTTGGTAATCCCGCACCTCCTCCTAACTCCAAACTACGAATTCTCTGCATTATATTCTCACCAACACAATTGCCCACAGACATGACATCTCCACTGCCTCATCCTTCACTCGCTGCAACATTCATCACCCACGCTTCACACCCATATAATAGCGGTTTGGTAAAACTATACACTCATACATATCCCCTCTTGCCTCCAAAGACAAAGTTCTTTGTCTCCACAGACTCCTCAGTGCAACCACCCACTCTTTTTCCCTCATCAATCTATGATTCACCTCAACATTCATAGACCCATCCTCCGACCCGTCCACTCCCAAATATCTGAATACGTTCACCTCCGCCTACTCTCTCCCTCCAATCTGATATTCAATCTTTCATCACCTAATCTTTTTGTTATCCTCATAACCTACTCTTTTCTGTATTCACCTTTAATTTTACTTCTTTTGCACACCAACTCCCAAATTCATCCACCAATCTCCTGCAACTTCTCTTCAGAATCTCCCAAGAGCACAGTGTCATCAGCAAAGAGCAGCTGTGAACACCTCCCCACTGTGTGTGTGATCTTTATCTTTTTAACTCCACGCTCTTGCAAGACCCTCGCATTTTACTTCTCTGACAACCCATCTATAAATATATTAAACAACCACGTTGACATCACACTCCGTGTCTAAGGCCTACTTTTACGGGAAAAATTTCCCTCGTTCCTACAATACACTAACTTGAGCCTCACTATCCTCGTAAAAACTCTTCACTGCTTTCAGTACCTACCTCCTACATCCCAACACTTGCAACATCTGCCACATTGCCCCCCTATCCACCCTGTCATAACGCCTTTCCAAATCCATAAATCCACAAAGACCTCTTAGCCTTATCTAAATTACGTTCACGTTATATGTTTCACTGAAACACTGGTCCCACCACACCCCTACCTTCCTAAACCTCCTTTTCATCAGCCTATCCTCTTCACCCGACTTACTCTTAATTCTTATCAATTATAACTCTACCAAATTAAACACTTTACCAGGTACTCTCAACAGACTTATCCCCCTATAATTTTGCACCTACTTTTATCCCCTTTGCCTTATACAAAGGAACTAAGCATGCTCTCTGCAATCCCAAGGTACCTTTACCCTCTTCCCATACATTTATTATATAAATGGCACCAACCACTCTCAAAACTATAATCCCCACCTGCTTTTTAACATTTCATCCCTTTATCCCATCAATCCCGGCTGCCTTACCCCCTTACATTTTGACATACTGCCTCACGAACTTCCCCCACACTCACAACGGCTCTTCCTCACTCCTACAAGATGTTTATTTTCCTCCTTGCCCTATACACGAAATCAAGCTTCCACTCTTCATCAACATTTAACAATTCCTCAAAATAATCCTTCCATCTTCCCAATACCTCTAACTCTCCATTTAATAACTCTCATCTCCTTTTTTAACTGACAAATCCATTTGTTTCTCTAGGCTTTCTTAACTTGTTAATCTCACTCCAAAACTTTTTCTTATTTCAACAAAATTTTTGTTGATAACAACTCACCCACTCTCTCATTGCTCTCTTTTTACATTGCTTCACCTCACTCTCTTAAAACTTCTCCTTTTCTCCATATACTCTTCCCTACCTTGCATCACTTTCTACTTGTAAAAACTTCTCATATGCTAACTATTTTCTCCCTTACTACACTCTTTAACATCATCAATCCACCATCGCTCCTCTTTCCCTCCTGCACCCACTTTCCTGGAAACCACAAACTTCTGCTGAACACTCTAACACTACATTGTTAAACCTACCCCATACCTCTTCGACCTCATTCCTAAGCTCTCATTATCCCATCTTTCCACCAATACAGTGTTATATCTTACCCAACTGCCTCCTCTTTTATTTATAAACCTTCACCTCTCTCTATCCCTGATGCTTCATTCTCCTTGATCCCAACTAACCTTTAACTCTCAGTCGGTAGCTAAACAACTAGAAAGTGATCTGAAATATCTGTGCCCTCTATAAACATGTACATCCTGAAGTCCTACTCAACAGTCTTTTTTATCTACCAATACATAATCCACAAAATACTGTCATTTCGCCCTACATCATATCGTTTATACTTATTATCCTCTTTTTCTAAAATAAGTATTACCTATAACTAAACCTTTCTATACCAAAGTTCCAATCAAAGGTCTCCCATTTATCATTTACACTGGCACCCCAAATCTTACCTACTCACACCCTCTCTTAAATGTTTCTCCTACTTTAGCCATTCAAGTCCCTACCACAATACTCTCTCCACTTGGTTCAAGGCTCCTATACATTCACTAACACTCCAAAATCTCTCTCTCTCCTCTGCATTCCTCTCTTCTCAGGTGCATATCACGCATATTATGACCCCTTTCTCGCATCCAACATTTACTTTATTAATCCACAAATATTAATAAAATATTATATTATATATAATATTAATATTATTGTAGTAGATGGTAGACAGCAACCACCAGGAGGTACTACCGTCCTGCAAGTGAGTGTAAAACGAAGCCTGTGATTGTTTTTTACAAGATGGTAGGATTGCGATGGCTTTTGTCTGTCTCATAACTATCAAGATTCCAGGCCATGTTCTTGCTACTTCTACTTACACTTAGGTCACACTACACATACATGTACACATTTATTTATACAACACTCATCTGAGTTTTTTCTTTGATTTTATCTTATAAGTTTCTTGTCCTTATTATTTTCCTTTAGTATCCAGGGAAGTGGAATAAAATTTTCTCCGTAAGCCATGTGCGTGTGTAAAAGTCAAACTAACATGCCGGAACAATGGGCTAGTAACCCCTTTTCCATGTAAAGATTACTAAAAAGAATAAGAAGAAGAAAATTGTCAAAGTGGAAGTCTGAATGTGCGTGGATTGTTTGTGGCAAGATGATAAGAAAGGATGATTGTGGATGTTATGAATGAGAAGAAGCTGGATGTCCTGGCTTAAGTAAACAAAGCTGAAGGGGGTGGAGAGTTTCAGTGGAGAGGAATAAATGGGATTAGGTCAGGGGTTTCAAATAGAGTTAGAGCTAAAGATGGAAAGCAATAATGTTGAAGGATAACTATGGCAGGGGAAAAGAGGGACTATAAATGATTAATTCAAGATTATGTGGAGTAAAATAAAGATTGAATGTGAAAAGTGGTTATAATAAGCGGGTATGCACCTTGGATAAGAAGAAGTGTAGAGGAGAGAGAGAGATTTTTGGGAAATGTGATGAATGCGTGGGGAGTTTTGATCAAGTGTAGAGTAATGGTGGTTGGGGATTTTAATGCTAAAGTGGGTAAACATGTTATGGAGGAGATGTCGGTAAATTTGGGTGGCCAGGGGTAAATGTAAACGGGGAAGCCTTTAATTGAGCTATGTGTTGAAAGAAATTTGTAATAAGTAATACATATTATGAAAAAGAGGATAAATAAATATACAAGGTATGATGTAGCACGTAATGAAAGTATTTATTAGATTAGGTATTGGTGGATAAAAGGTATGGGTAGCTCCAGGATGTACATGTTTATAGAGGGCAACTGATAATCGGATCATTTATTTAGTAGTAGCTACAGTTTATAGTAAGAGGTATGATGGAAAAGAGGAAGGTGGCAACAACAAGTAAGAGGGCAGTGAAAGTGTATAAACTAAGGGAGGAGGAAGTTCGGGTGAGATATAGCGACTATTTGCAGAAAAGGTGGCTAGTGCAAAGATAAGTAGTGGGGTGGTGAAGAGGGTTGGAATAGTTTTAAAATGCAGTATTAGAATGTGGGGCAGAAGTTGTGGTTATAGGAGGGGGGGGCAGGAGGAAAGAGGAGTGATTGGTGGAAGATGAAGTAAAGGGTGTGATAAAAGAGAAAAAGGTAGCTATGAGAGGTTTTTACAAAGCAGAAGTGTTATCAGAAGAGCAGAAGTAATATGGAGAGTAAAAGAAAGGTAAAGAGAGTGGTGAGAGAGTGCAAAGGAGAGCAGAAGATAGATGGGAGTAGGCACTGTCAGAAATTTTAATGAAAATAAGAAAAAATTTTGGAGTGAGTTAAACAAGTTAAGAAAGCCCTAGGGAAAATATGGATTTGTCAGTTTAAAAACAGAGTAGAGGGAGTTAGTAGATGGGGAATGGAGTATTGGTAGATGGCGAGAATATTTTGAGGAACTTTTTAAATGTTAAGGAAGAAAGAGAGGCAGTAATTTCATGCACTGTTCAGGGAGGTATACCATCTTTTAGAGTGAAGAGAGCAGAATGTAAGTGTGGGGGAGTACGTGAGTGCCATTCCGTAAAATGAAAGGGGGAAAAGCTGCCTGGAACTGATGGGACATTACAGAAAGTTAAAAGCAGGGGGATATAGTGATGGAGTGGTTGTACTTTTGTTTATAAATGTATGAAAGAGGGGAAGGTACCTAGTGATTGGCAGAGAGCATGGAATAGTCCCCTTTAATAAAGGAAAGGGGACAAAAGAGACTGTAAAATATTATAAGAGGGAATAAGCTTACTGAGTATACCAGGAAAATTGGTGTACGTAGGTTATAAATTGAAAGAATAAGAGGTAAGACAGAATGTAGGATTGCGGATGACCAGGAGGTTTTAGAGGTGGGTAGGGGATGTGTAGATCAGGTGTTTATACATTGAAGCATAATATGTGAACAGTATTTAGATAAAGATAGGGAAGTTTCATTGCATTTATGGATTTAGAAAAGGCATATGATAGAGTGATAGAGGAGCAATGTGGCAGAGATGTGCAAGTATATGGAATAGGTGGTAAGTTATTAAATGCTGTAAAGAGTTTTTATGAGATAGTGAGCTCAGGTTAGGTGTGTAGAAGAGAGGGAGACTACTTCCCGTAAAAGTAGGTCTTAGACAGGGAATGTGTAATGTCACCTGGTTGTGTTAATATATTTATAGATGGGGTTGTAAAGGAAGTAAATGCTAGGTGTTTGGGAGAGGGTGAGTAAATTATGGGAATCAAATTCAAAATGGAAATGACACGTTACTTTTTGCTGATGATACTGTGCGTATGGGAGATTCAAAGAAAAATTGCAAAGGTTAGTGGATGATTTGGGAATGTGTGTAAAGGTAGAAAGTTGAAAGTGAACATAGAAAAGAGTAAGGTGATGAGGTGTCAAATGATTTAGATAAAGAAAAATGGAATATCTAATTGTGAGTAGGAGTATGGAAGAAGTGAATGTTTTCAGATCACTCGGGAGTTGACGTGTCGGCGGATGGATTTATGAGGATGAGGTTAATCATAGAATTGATGAGGGAAAAAAGGTGAGTGGTGCGTTGAGGTATTTGTGGATCCATAAAACGTTATCTATGGAGCAAAGAAGGGAATGTATAAAGTATAGTAGTACCAAAACTCCTATATGGGTGTGAAGCTTGGTGATATGCAGCAGTCGAGGAGAACGGTTGGAGGCCAGCGGAGATGTCTCTGTTTAAGGGCATATTGTGGGTGTAAATATTATGCAGAAATACGAGTGTGGAAATTAGGAGAAGGTTGGAGTTAATAAAAAGTATTAGTCAGAGGGGGCAGAAGAGGGGTTGTTGAGGTGGGTTGGTCATTTAGAGAGAATGGTTCACAGTAAATGACATGGAAAGCATATAATTCTATAGGGAAGGAAGGCGGGGTAGGGGTCGTCCTCGAAAGGTTGGAGAGATGGGGGTAAAGGAGGTTTTGGGTAAGGTCTTGGACTTTCCCAGCAAGCGTGCGCTGAGCGTGTTTAGATAGGAGTGAAATGGAGACGAATGGTACTTAGGGAACCTGACGATCTGTTGGAGTGTGAGCAGGGTAATATTTTAGTGAAGGGATTCAGGGAAACCGGTTATTTTCATATAGTCGGTACTTGTGTCCTGGAAAGTGGAAGTACATTGCCTGCACTTTAAAGGAGGGTTTGGGATATTGCAGTTTTTGGAGGGAATGTTGTGTATCTTTTATATGTTTATGCTTCTAGACTGTTGGTATTCTGAGCACCTCGGCTAAAACAGTGATAATTGCGAGTGTGGTGAAAGTGTTTGAATGAGATGAAAGTATTTTCCTTTTTGGGATTATCTTCTTTTTTGGTCACCCTGCCTCGGTGGAGACGGCCGACTGTTGAAAAAAAAAAAAAAAAAAAAAAAAAAATATATATAATATATAAATATATGTCGTGCCGAATAATTAAACTGGTCAATCAGCAAGAAC
Source organism: Cherax quadricarinatus (assembly GCF_026875155.1). Taxonomy (NCBI): domain Eukaryota; kingdom Metazoa; phylum Arthropoda; class Malacostraca; order Decapoda; family Parastacidae; genus Cherax; species Cherax quadricarinatus. Next base: position 581,478 of record NC_069402.1, on the reverse strand, counting down.
TCTTTAAAATTAAGTCCTTTCTAATTTCTCCTTATACGTTTAAAGATACATTTTTTTTTCATTAATGTTGATGTAAAATTTATAATTTTGCACCAAAAGGAACTTGAAACTTAACTAACCTTATTATAACAAGAACAATTTATTTTAGCCTAACCCAATAATATATATTTTAGATTGTTTAAATAATTTATTACAAAATAAACACAGTGAAATATATTTTTTTCGTTAGGTTCAGATGATTTTGGCGAAATTCTTGCATACACAAAATTTTCACTGCCCTATATGGCAAGCTGATGCGTTGTATTTAAGCCAAGATGCAAGTCTGCCTATTCCGCCACGACATATATAATAGATATATATATATAATTTTTTAAAAAATATAAAATATAAATATATATATATATATATTATAAATATATATATATATATATATATAATAATAAAAATATATATAGAATATATAAATTATATATATATAATGTATATATATATCTTATATATATTGGCAGTTAGGAGGGATATGTGGTGTATCTTTATACGTAATGCTTCCGGAACTGTTGTATTCTGAGCACCTCTGCAAAAGCAGTGATAAGTGTGAGTGTGGTGAAAGTGTTGAATGATGATGAAAGTATTTTCTTTTTGGGATTTTTCTTTCTTTTTTGGGTCACCCTGCCTCGGTGGGGGAACGGCCGACTTGTTGAAAAAAAAAAATATATATATACAGTGGACCCCCGGTTAACGATATTTTTCACTCCAAAGAATGTTCAGGTGCCGTACTGACCAATTGTTCCCATAAGAAATATTGTGGAATAGATTTATTCCATTTCAGACCCCCAAAACATAACACGTACAACGCTCTTATATAAATACACTTACATAATTGGTCGCATTCGGAGGTAATCGTTATGCGGGGGTCCACTGTATATATATATTCTTGTACATGTATGTGTAGTGTGACCTAAGTGTAAGTAAAGTACAAGACGTACCTGAAACTGCTATGTTTATGAGACATCAAAATGGACAACCATAACCACCATTAAAAAACAATGTTTACAGCTTTCGTTTTACACTCGCTTGGCAGGACGGTAGTACATCCCTGGGCGGTTGCTGTCTACCAACCTACTACCTAGGTTTCTCATAAATAATTCCTGTATGTTCTCCATTGGGAAGTGGAAAAGAATCCTCCTTTGTCAGCATGAATGTCTTAAGAGTGACTAAAATGTCAAGAGCAAGGGCTAGTGACCCCTTCCCCTCCTGTATAAATTACTAAATGTAAAATGAAGAATAACTTACTTCCTTCTTTTTTGGGTCACCCTACTATGGTGGGAGACGGCCAGTGTTGAAAAAAATTATTGTACGTAATCCTGAGGGAGTTTCAACTTGGCATCAAAAAAAGTTTTAATGTTTTGTATTTAATCATTAGATATAATAACTTTTTCTGTTCACCAAGCTCATCATTATGTTTACAATTTTTTTGTGAAGATAATAAAATAATGGGGAGTGGACTTGTGGCAGATTGACCTATAAAGGAAGACGAGGCAAACCACAGAATTAACGAGGGAAAAAGTTGGTGGTTCATCAAGTATCTGTGTCAACAAAACATTGAACCTTATCCATGGTAAAAAAAAACAGGGAAATTATGGTGGTTAATATCACTGTGTTACTAAACTAAATTTACTAATCTCTGGCATAAGTGTTAACTGAAAAATAAGCATACAAACTTTTAGCTATTCTATACATAGACAGATTGCAAATTGCAAATAATAAAATGGCAACAGCAGCAATAGAGGAGGGTAAATTTAATAAACACAGGGATGTGAAGTTAGGTGAGATGTAAGCAAACTATTGAGAAAGGTGGATAATTCCAAGTATGGGTAGAGAGGGATTGAAGAGGAATGAATAGTTTAAAAAATGCAGTGTTAGAAAGTGGGGCAGAAGTTTGGTGTTTAGGGGGTGGGTGCAGAGGAGAGAGGAGTGATCGGGGAATGATGAAGTAAAGTGTGATAAAAGAGAAAAAGGTAGGCTTATGCGAGGTTTTTACCCAGCAATCAACCATCAATCAAAACAGTTTACAGGTTTTTGTTTCATGTCAGTCATCTGCAGGACGGTAGTACTTCCCTGGTGGTTGCTGTCTACCAACCTACTACATACCTATATATAATATAGACAGTGGACCCCGGTTAACGAACATTTTTCATTCCAGTAGTATTCAGGTGCCAGTACTGACCGTATTTTTTTCCATAAGGAATATTGTAATAATTAAGTCCATTTCAGAGCCCCAAACTACACGTACAAACGCACATACATAAATACACTTACAAATTGGTCGCATTTGGAGTGATCGTTAAGCGGTCACTGTGTGTGTGTGTGTGTGTGTGTGTGGTGTGTGTTGTGTGTGTGTGTGTTGTGTGTGTGTTGTGTGTTGTGTGTGTGTGTGTGTGTGTTGTGTGTGTATGTTATGTATGTATATATAATATATATATATATATAATATATATATATATATATATATATCTATATATATATAAAATTATTATATATATATATATAATATATTATTGTGTGTTGGGAAAGACAGAAACCTTTAACTGTTTTGCATGAATGGTAGGTTCTGCGATTTCTTTTTCTGTCTTCTAAACACGATAGAATAACAGGGATATCTTTCTAGCACTTTGGTCACACTCCAACACGCACATGCATATATATATACATACATTAGGTTTTTTCTCCTTTTCTAAATAGCTCTTGTTTCTTTCTTTATTTCTTCTATGTCCCATGGAAGGCTGGAAAAGAATCTTTCCTCCGTAACCGTACGAGTCGTATGAGGCGACTAAAATGCCTGGGGCATGGGCTAGTAACCCCTCACCGGGTAGGACATTTGCTTAAAAAAGAAAGAATCAAAACTTTATAAAAGCAGGATGCTTAAATTGCGTGGATGGTATGCGGATGACAAGAAACAGATGATTGCTGATGATATGAATGAAAAGAAGTTGGATGTCCTGGCCCTAACGAAAACAAAGCGGAAGGGGTAGGGGAGTTTCGGTGGGGGGAAATAATGGGATAAAATCTGGATGTATCTGAGAGAGTTAGAGCAAAGGAAGGGGTAGCAGTAATGTTAAATGAATCCGTATGGAAGGAGAAAAGAGAATATAGAATTGTAAATCAAGAATTAGTGATTAAAGTAAAAGGTTGGATGCTGAAAAGTGGGTCATAATAAGTGTGGTATACACCTGGAGAAAAGGAATGTAGAGGAGAGAGAGAGATTTTTGGGAGATGTTTTAGTGATGTATAGGAGCCTTTTGAACCAAGTGAGAGAGTAATTGTGGTAGGGGACCTAATGCTAAAGTAAGGAGGAAACTTTTAGAGAGGGTGTGGTAGGTAGTTTGGGGTGCCAGGTGTAAATGATAATGGGAGCCTTGATTGATCTTTGTATATAGAAAGGGGTTTAGTTATAGTAATACTATTTTAAGAAAAAGAGATAAATAGTATACAAGATATGATGTAGGGCCGAAATGACTGTAGTTTGTTGGATTATGTATTGTAGATAAAAGACTGTTGAGTAGACTTCACAGGAGTACATGTTTATAGAGGCCAGACAGGATACATCAGATCACTTTCTAGTGTAGCTACACTGAGAGTATAAGTAGATGGAATACAAGAGCATAGAAAGCATCAGAAAAAGAGAGGTGAAGGTTTATAACTAAAAGAGGAGGCAGTTAGGGTAAGATATAAACAGCTATTGGAGGATAGATGGGGCTTAAAAATGGAGCATAGGCAATGGGTCGAAGAGCGTATGGGTATGTTTAAAAAGTTGTTAGTGTTCAGCAGAATTTTGTGTTACAGAAAGTGAGGGGTGCGGAGGAAGAGGAGCATTGTGAATGATGATGTAAAGAGAGTATAAGGGAGAAAAAGTTAGCATATAGAAGTTTTTTAACAAAGTAGAAGTGATGCAAGGAGGGAAAGTAGATGGAGAAAAAGAGAGAGGTTAAGAGAGTGGTGAAGCAATGTAAAAAAGAGAGCAAATGAGAGAGTGGTGAGATGTAACAACAAATTTGTTGAAAATAAGAAAGTTTGGAGTGAGATAAACAAAGCTAAGAAAGCCTAGAGAACAAAATAGATTTGTCAGTATAAAAAATAGGAGAGAGAGTTAGTGTAAATGGAGAGTTAGAGTATTGGAAATGGAGTGAATATTTTGAGGATTTGTTAAATGTTGATGAAGTTAGCGAAGCTGTGATTTCGGTATAGGGCAAGGAGGAATCATCTTGTAGGAGTGAGAAGAAGCCAGTTGTGAGTGTGGGGGAAGTTCGTGGCGTAGGTAAAATGAAAGGGTCAGGCAGCTGGATTGATGGAAAAGATAGAAATGGTTTAAAAGGCAGTTGGGGATATAGTTTGGAGTGGGTGTGCAATTATTTAATAAATTATGGAAGAAGGTAGGGGGAGTACCTAAGGGATTGCAGAAGAGCATGCATAGTTCCTTTGTATAAAGGCAAAGGGAAAAATTGAGTGCAAAAATTATAGGGGGATAAAGCTGCTGAGTGTACCTGAAGTGTATGGTAGAGTTATTATTGAAAAATTAAGAGTAAGAACGGAGAATAGATAGAGCATATGAACAGGAGCTTTAGGAAAGGTAGGGGGTGTGTGGACCAGGTGGTTTACAGTGAAACATCTAAGTGAACAGTATTTTAGATAAGGCTAAAGAGGGCTTTGTGGCATTTATGATTTGGAAAAGGCGTATACAGGTGATAGGGGCAATGTGGCAGATGTTGCAAGTGTATGGTGTAGGAGGAAGTTTACTGATAAGCAGTGAAGAGTCTTTACGAGATAGTGGAGGCTCAAGTTAAGTATGTATGGAAAGAGGGAGAAATTATTTCCCATAAAAGTAGGCCTTAGACAAGGATGTGTGATGTCACCGTGGTTGTTTAATATATTTATAGATGGGGTTGTAAGAGAAAGTAAATGCGAGGGACTGGCAAAGGCGTGGAGTTAAAAGATAAAGAATCATACTCACAAAGTGGGATTGTCACGCTGCTCTTTGCTGATGACAACTGACGCTTGGGGAGATTCTGAAGAGAAGTTTGCAGAGATTTTGGGAGAATTTGGTAGGGTTGCAAAAGAAGAAAATTAAAGGTGAATACAGGAAAGAGTAAGGTATGAGGATAACATAAAGATTAGGTGGATGAAAGATTGAATATCAATTGGAGGGAGAGAGTATAGGAGGTGAATGTATTCAGATATTTGGAGGGACGTGTCAGCGTCGATGGGTCTATGAAAGATGAGTGGAATCATAGAATTGATGAGGGAAAAGAGTGATATGCACTTAGGAGTCTGTAGACAAAGAACTTTGTCCTTGGAGGCAAAGAGGGGAATGTATGAGAGTATAGTTTTACCCAACGCTCTTATATGGGTGTGAAGCGTGTGAGGAATGTTGCAGCATGCAGCGAGGAAAGGCTGGAGGCAGTGGAGATGTCATGTCTGAGCAAATGTGTGGTGTGAATATAATGCAGAGAATTCGTATTTTGAAGTTAGGAGGAGGTGCCGGGATTACCAAAAACTGTTGTCCAGAGCTGTGGAAGGGTTGTTGAGGTGGTTCGGACATGTAGAGAGAATGGAGTGAAAACAGAATGACTTCAAGAGTGTATTCAGTCTGTAGTGGAAGGAAGGCGGGGTAGGGGTCGGCCTTGGAAAGGTTGAGAAGGGTAAAAGGTTTGTGGGTGAGGGCTTGGACTTCCAGCAGCATGCGTCGTGTGTTTGATAGGAGTGAATGGAGATGAATGGTTTTTATTATACTTGGATGTGCTGTGGAGTGTGACAAAGTAACATTTATGAAGGGATTCAGGAAACCGGCAGGCCGACTTGAGTTCCTGGAGAAAATGGGACGTACAGTGCCTCACTCAGAAGGAGGGTGTTAATGTGCAAGTTTAAAAACTGTAAGTGTAAAGCACCCATCTGGCAAGACAGTGATGGAGTGAATGAAGGTGAAAGTTTTCTTTTTCGGCCACCCCTGGCCTTTGGTTGGAATCGCCAGTGTGATAATAAAAAATATATATAATACTATACCGTCCTGCCCCATGTGAGTGACACGAAAGCCTGTAATTGTTTTACATGATGGTAGGATTGCTGGTCTCTTTTGTCTGTCTCATAAATATGCAAGATTACAGGTACGTCTTGCTACTTCTACTTACACTTAGGTCACACTACACATACATGTACATGTTTATTTATGAACACACTCATCTAGTTTTCTTTGATTTTATCTATACACTAGATCTTGGTCTTATGTACTTTTCCTTTTATAACCATGGTAAATGAAGAAGAATCTTTCCTCGTAAGCCATGCTGTTGTAAAAAGTCAACTAAAATGCCGGGAACAATGGCAAGTAACCCTTTTCCCTTTAAAGATTACTAAAAAGAACAAGAAAAATTGTCAAGAGTGGGAAGTCTGAATGTGCGTGGATTTTGTGCAAATGATAAGAAAGAGATGATTGTGATGTTATGATAAAGACACTGGATGTCCTGCTTTAAGTGGAAACAAAGGCTGAAGGGGTGGAGAGTTTCAATGGAGAGGCATAACTGGGATTAGTCCATGGGTTTCAAATAGATTAGAGCTAAAGAAGAGAGCAATAATGTTGAAGGATAAGCTATGGCATAAAAGAGGGACTACAAATGCATAAATCAAGATATGTGGAGTAAAATGAAGATTGATGTGAAGAAAGTGGTTATAGGAAGCTGTATCCACCTGGGGAGAAGAAAGTGTAGAGAGAGAGAGAGATTCTGGAAATGTTGATGAATGCGGGGGGAGTTTTGTATCAATGAGAGTAATGGTGGTTGGGATTTTCAATGCTCAAAAAGTGGTTAAAATGTTTATGGAGGGAGTAGTAGTTAAATTGGGTGCCAGGGGTAAATGTAAATGGGGAGACTTTAATTAGACTATGTGTAGAAAGAAAATTGTTAAAAAAATAAAAAAGTAAAATTTTAAAAATAATAAATTTATGAAAAGAGGATAACATATATATACAAGTATGAATAGCACTAATGAAAGTAGTTTGTTAATTATGTGTGGTGGATAAAAGGTGATGGGTATAGTGCTCCAGGATGTACATTTTATAGAGGGCAACTGAATTCATATCATTATTTAGTTGTAGCTACAGTTAAGTAAGAGGTAGATGGGAAAAGAGAAGGTGCAACAACAAGTAAGAGGAGTGAAAGTGTATAAACTAAGGGAGGAGAAGATCGGGCGAGATATAAGCGACTATTGGCAGAAAGGTGCTAGTGCAAAGATGATAGTGGGGGGGGTTGAAGAGTGTTTGGAATAGTTTTAAAAATGGCAGTATTAAATGAGGGCAGAAGTTTGTGGTTTATAGGAGGGGGGGGCAGGAGGAAAGAGGAGTGATTGGTGGAATGATGAAGTACAGATGTGATAAAAGAGAAAAGGTAGCTTACGAGAGGTTTTTACAAAGCAAATTGTTATAAGAAGAGCAGAGTAATATGGAGAGTAAAAAGAAACGGTGAAGAGAGTGGTGAGAAGGAGTGCAAAAGGAGAGCAGATGAAAGAGTTGAGAGGCATCTGTTCAAGAAATTTTAATGAAAAATAAGAAACAATTTTGAGTGAGTAAACAAGTAAAAAGCCAAAGAAAGTATGGATTTGTCCATTAAAAACAGAGTAGGGGAGTTAGTAGATGGGAAGGGAGGTCTTATGGTAGATTGCAGAAAATTTTGAGGAAAATTTAAATGTTGAGGAAGAAAGGAGGCGGTAATTTCATGCAACTGGCCAGGAGTATACCATCCTTTAGGAGTGAAGAAGACAGAATGTAAGTGTGGTGGAGGCACGTGCGGCATTACGTAGAATGAAAGGGGTAAAGTCAGCTGAACTGATGGGATCATGACAGAAATGTTAAAAGCCAGGGGATATAGTGTTGGAGTGGTTGGAACTTGTTTAATAAATTAATGAAAAGGGAAGGTAACCTAGGGAATTGGCAGAGAGATGTATAGATTCCCCTTTATATAAAGGGAAAGGGGACAAAAGAGATTGTAAAAAATATAGAGGAATAAGTTTACTGAGTATACCAGGAAAAGTATACGTAGAGTTATAATTGAAAGAATTAGAGGTAAGACAGATGTAGAATTGCGATGAGCAAGGAGGCTTTCAGAGTGGGTAGGGGATGTGAGATCAAGGTTACATTGAAGCATATATGTGAACAGTATTTAGATAAAGTAGGGAATTTTTATTGCATTTATGATTTAGAAAAGGCATATGATAGATGATAGAGGAGCAATGGGCAGATGATGCAAGTTTTATGGAATAGGTGGTAAAGTTACTAATGCCCTGTAAAGAGCTCTTATGAGGAAAGGGAGGCTCCAGGTTAGGGTGTGTAGAAGAGAGGGAGAATACTTCCCGTAAAGTAGTCTTAGACAGGGATGTGTAATGTCCCCATGGTTGTTAATATATTATGGATGGGGTTGTAAAGGTAGTAAATGCTAGGGTGTTCGGGAAGGGGTGGGATTAAATATGGAATCAAATCAATACAAAATGGAATGTGACAGTTATACTTTTTGCTGATGATACTACTGTGGCTTATGGGAGATATCTAAAGAAAAATTCAAAGTTAGTGGATGAGTTTGAGAATGTGTGTAAAGGTAGAAAGTTGAAAGTGAACATAGAAAAGAGTAAGGTGATGAGGGTAGCAAATATTTAGATAAAGAAAAACTGATCATCCAAATTGGGAGGAGGAGTATGGAAGAAGGTGAATGTTTTTCAGATATCTTGGGAGTTGACAGTGTCGGCGATGGATTTATGAAGGATGAAGGTTAATCCATAGAATTGATGAGGGAAAAAAAGGTGAGTGGTGCATTGAGGTATCTGTGGAGTCAAAAACGTTACCTTATGGAGGCAAATAAATGGGAAGTATGAAAGTATAGTTATACCACACTCTTATATGGATGTGAAGCTTGGTGGTAAATGCGCACGAGGAGACGGTTGGAGCTGGTGGAGATGTCCCTGTCTAAGGGCAATGTGTGGTGTAAATATATGCAGAAAATTCGGAGTGTGGAAATTAGGAGAAGGTGTGGAGTTAATAAAAGCATTATCAGAGGCAAAGAGGGGTTGTTGAGGTGGGTGTGGTCATTTAGAGAAATGGATCAAAGTAGAATGACAGGGAAAGCATATAAATCTATAGGGGAAGGAAAGAGGGGTAGGGGTCGTCCTCGAAAGGTTGGGAAAGAGGGGTAAACGAGGTTTTGTGGCACGGGGCTGGACTTCCACAAGCGGTGACAAACGTGTTAGATAGAGGAGTGCATGGATAACAATGATACTTGGGACCACTGACAAGCTTTTGAGAGTGAGCAGGGTAATATTTAGTGAAGGGATTCAGGGAAACCGGTTATATTTCATATAGTCGGACATGAGTCCTGGAAATGGGGAAGTATAATGCCTGCACTTTAAAAGAGGGGTATGGATATTGTGCAGTTTGGAGGGATACGGGGGGGGTGTTGCTATCTTTATACGTTATGCTTCTAAACTGTTGTATTCTGAGGCACCTCTGCAAAAGCAGTGATAATGTGTGAGTGTGTGAAAGTGTTGAATGATGATGAAAGTATATTCTTTTTGGGCTTTTTTTCTTTTTTGGGTCCACCGCCTCGTGGAACGACCGAACTTGTTGAAAAAAAAAAATATATTAAAAATAAATTCTTTTCTTTCTTTCAACCACACGGGCAGTATCCCACCAAGCAGGGTGGCCTCGAAAAGAAAAACTTTCACCATCATTCACATCCTTCCTTGTCTTGCCAGAAGGGTGCTTTACACTACCAGTTGTTTTTAAACTGCAACATTAACACCCCTCCTTCAGAGTGCAGGCACTGTACCTCCCATCTCCAGGACTCAAGTCCGGCCTGCCGGTTTCCTGAATCCCAACTCATAAATGTTACTTGCTCACACTCACAACACACGTCAAGTATTAAAAACCATTCGTCTCCATTCACTCCTATCAAACATGCTCAACGCATGCCTGATGGAAGTCCAACCTCCTCGCACACAAAACCTCCTTTACCCCCACCCTCCAACCCTTCCTAGGCGACCCCTACCAACCCCGCCTTCCCTTCCTCTACAGACTGATACATGATACACTCTTGAAGTCATTCTGTTTGCTCCATTCTCTCTACATGTCCCGACCACCTCAACACCCTTCCTCAGCCCTCTGGACAACAGTTTTGGTAATCCCGCACCTCCTCCTAACTCCAAACTACGAATTCTCTGCATTATATTCTCACCAACACAATTGCCCACAGACATGACATCTCCACTGCCTCATCCTTCACTCGCTGCAACATTCATCACCCACGCTTCACACCCATATAATAGCGGTTTGGTAAAACTATACACTCATACATATCCCCTCTTGCCTCCAAAGACAAAGTTCTTTGTCTCCACAGACTCCTCAGTGCAACCACCCACTCTTTTTCCCTCATCAATCTATGATTCACCTCAACATTCATAGACCCATCCTCCGACCCGTCCACTCCCAAATATCTGAATACGTTCACCTCCGCCTACTCTCTCCCTCCAATCTGATATTCAATCTTTCATCACCTAATCTTTTTGTTATCCTCATAACCTACTCTTTTCTGTATTCACCTTTAATTTTACTTCTTTTGCACACCAACTCCCAAATTCATCCACCAATCTCCTGCAACTTCTCTTCAGAATCTCCCAAGAGCACAGTGTCATCAGCAAAGAGCAGCTGTGAACACCTCCCCACTGTGTGTGTGATCTTTATCTTTTTAACTCCACGCTCTTGCAAGACCCTCGCATTTTACTTCTCTGACAACCCATCTATAAATATATTAAACAACCACGTTGACATCACACTCCGTGTCTAAGGCCTACTTTTACGGGAAAAATTTCCCTCGTTCCTACAATACACTAACTTGAGCCTCACTATCCTCGTAAAAACTCTTCACTGCTTTCAGTACCTACCTCCTACATCCCAACACTTGCAACATCTGCCACATTGCCCCCCTATCCACCCTGTCATAACGCCTTTCCAAATCCATAAATCCACAAAGACCTCTTAGCCTTATCTAAATTACGTTCACGTTATATGTTTCACTGAAACACTGGTCCCACCACACCCCTACCTTCCTAAACCTCCTTTTCATCAGCCTATCCTCTTCACCCGACTTACTCTTAATTCTTATCAATTATAACTCTACCAAATTAAACACTTTACCAGGTACTCTCAACAGACTTATCCCCCTATAATTTTGCACCTACTTTTATCCCCTTTGCCTTATACAAAGGAACTAAGCATGCTCTCTGCAATCCCAAGGTACCTTTACCCTCTTCCCATACATTTATTATATAAATGGCACCAACCACTCTCAAAACTATAATCCCCACCTGCTTTTTAACATTTCATCCCTTTATCCCATCAATCCCGGCTGCCTTACCCCCTTACATTTTGACATACTGCCTCACGAACTTCCCCCACACTCACAACGGCTCTTCCTCACTCCTACAAGATGTTTATTTTCCTCCTTGCCCTATACACGAAATCAAGCTTCCACTCTTCATCAACATTTAACAATTCCTCAAAATAATCCTTCCATCTTCCCAATACCTCTAACTCTCCATTTAATAACTCTCATCTCCTTTTTTAACTGACAAATCCATTTGTTTCTCTAGGCTTTCTTAACTTGTTAATCTCACTCCAAAACTTTTTCTTATTTCAACAAAATTTTTGTTGATAACAACTCACCCACTCTCTCATTGCTCTCTTTTTACATTGCTTCACCTCACTCTCTTAAAACTTCTCCTTTTCTCCATATACTCTTCCCTACCTTGCATCACTTTCTACTTGTAAAAACTTCTCATATGCTAACTATTTTCTCCCTTACTACACTCTTTAACATCATCAATCCACCATCGCTCCTCTTTCCCTCCTGCACCCACTTTCCTGGAAACCACAAACTTCTGCTGAACACTCTAACACTACATTGTTAAACCTACCCCATACCTCTTCGACCTCATTCCTAAGCTCTCATTATCCCATCTTTCCACCAATACAGTGTTATATCTTACCCAACTGCCTCCTCTTTTATTTATAAACCTTCACCTCTCTCTATCCCTGATGCTTCATTCTCCTTGATCCCAACTAACCTTTAACTCTCAGTCGGTAGCTAAACAACTAGAAAGTGATCTGAAATATCTGTGCCCTCTATAAACATGTACATCCTGAAGTCCTACTCAACAGTCTTTTTTATCTACCAATACATAATCCACAAAATACTGTCATTTCGCCCTACATCATATCGTTTATACTTATTATCCTCTTTTTCTAAAATAAGTATTACCTATAACTAAACCTTTCTATACCAAAGTTCCAATCAAAGGTCTCCCATTTATCATTTACACTGGCACCCCAAATCTTACCTACTCACACCCTCTCTTAAATGTTTCTCCTACTTTAGCCATTCAAGTCCCTACCACAATACTCTCTCCACTTGGTTCAAGGCTCCTATACATTCACTAACACTCCAAAATCTCTCTCTCTCCTCTGCATTCCTCTCTTCTCAGGTGCATATCACGCATATTATGACCCCTTTCTCGCATCCAACATTTACTTTATTAATCCACAAATATTAATAAAATATTATATTATATATAATATTAATATTATTGTAGTAGATGGTAGACAGCAACCACCAGGAGGTACTACCGTCCTGCAAGTGAGTGTAAAACGAAGCCTGTGATTGTTTTTTACAAGATGGTAGGATTGCGATGGCTTTTGTCTGTCTCATAACTATCAAGATTCCAGGCCATGTTCTTGCTACTTCTACTTACACTTAGGTCACACTACACATACATGTACACATTTATTTATACAACACTCATCTGAGTTTTTTCTTTGATTTTATCTTATAAGTTTCTTGTCCTTATTATTTTCCTTTAGTATCCAGGGAAGTGGAATAAAATTTTCTCCGTAAGCCATGTGCGTGTGTAAAAGTCAAACTAACATGCCGGAACAATGGGCTAGTAACCCCTTTTCCATGTAAAGATTACTAAAAAGAATAAGAAGAAGAAAATTGTCAAAGTGGAAGTCTGAATGTGCGTGGATTGTTTGTGGCAAGATGATAAGAAAGGATGATTGTGGATGTTATGAATGAGAAGAAGCTGGATGTCCTGGCTTAAGTAAACAAAGCTGAAGGGGGTGGAGAGTTTCAGTGGAGAGGAATAAATGGGATTAGGTCAGGGGTTTCAAATAGAGTTAGAGCTAAAGATGGAAAGCAATAATGTTGAAGGATAACTATGGCAGGGGAAAAGAGGGACTATAAATGATTAATTCAAGATTATGTGGAGTAAAATAAAGATTGAATGTGAAAAGTGGTTATAATAAGCGGGTATGCACCTTGGATAAGAAGAAGTGTAGAGGAGAGAGAGAGATTTTTGGGAAATGTGATGAATGCGTGGGGAGTTTTGATCAAGTGTAGAGTAATGGTGGTTGGGGATTTTAATGCTAAAGTGGGTAAACATGTTATGGAGGAGATGTCGGTAAATTTGGGTGGCCAGGGGTAAATGTAAACGGGGAAGCCTTTAATTGAGCTATGTGTTGAAAGAAATTTGTAATAAGTAATACATATTATGAAAAAGAGGATAAATAAATATACAAGGTATGATGTAGCACGTAATGAAAGTATTTATTAGATTAGGTATTGGTGGATAAAAGGTATGGGTAGCTCCAGGATGTACATGTTTATAGAGGGCAACTGATAATCGGATCATTTATTTAGTAGTAGCTACAGTTTATAGTAAGAGGTATGATGGAAAAGAGGAAGGTGGCAACAACAAGTAAGAGGGCAGTGAAAGTGTATAAACTAAGGGAGGAGGAAGTTCGGGTGAGATATAGCGACTATTTGCAGAAAAGGTGGCTAGTGCAAAGATAAGTAGTGGGGTGGTGAAGAGGGTTGGAATAGTTTTAAAATGCAGTATTAGAATGTGGGGCAGAAGTTGTGGTTATAGGAGGGGGGGGCAGGAGGAAAGAGGAGTGATTGGTGGAAGATGAAGTAAAGGGTGTGATAAAAGAGAAAAAGGTAGCTATGAGAGGTTTTTACAAAGCAGAAGTGTTATCAGAAGAGCAGAAGTAATATGGAGAGTAAAAGAAAGGTAAAGAGAGTGGTGAGAGAGTGCAAAGGAGAGCAGAAGATAGATGGGAGTAGGCACTGTCAGAAATTTTAATGAAAATAAGAAAAAATTTTGGAGTGAGTTAAACAAGTTAAGAAAGCCCTAGGGAAAATATGGATTTGTCAGTTTAAAAACAGAGTAGAGGGAGTTAGTAGATGGGGAATGGAGTATTGGTAGATGGCGAGAATATTTTGAGGAACTTTTTAAATGTTAAGGAAGAAAGAGAGGCAGTAATTTCATGCACTGTTCAGGGAGGTATACCATCTTTTAGAGTGAAGAGAGCAGAATGTAAGTGTGGGGGAGTACGTGAGTGCCATTCCGTAAAATGAAAGGGGGAAAAGCTGCCTGGAACTGATGGGACATTACAGAAAGTTAAAAGCAGGGGGATATAGTGATGGAGTGGTTGTACTTTTGTTTATAAATGTATGAAAGAGGGGAAGGTACCTAGTGATTGGCAGAGAGCATGGAATAGTCCCCTTTAATAAAGGAAAGGGGACAAAAGAGACTGTAAAATATTATAAGAGGGAATAAGCTTACTGAGTATACCAGGAAAATTGGTGTACGTAGGTTATAAATTGAAAGAATAAGAGGTAAGACAGAATGTAGGATTGCGGATGACCAGGAGGTTTTAGAGGTGGGTAGGGGATGTGTAGATCAGGTGTTTATACATTGAAGCATAATATGTGAACAGTATTTAGATAAAGATAGGGAAGTTTCATTGCATTTATGGATTTAGAAAAGGCATATGATAGAGTGATAGAGGAGCAATGTGGCAGAGATGTGCAAGTATATGGAATAGGTGGTAAGTTATTAAATGCTGTAAAGAGTTTTTATGAGATAGTGAGCTCAGGTTAGGTGTGTAGAAGAGAGGGAGACTACTTCCCGTAAAAGTAGGTCTTAGACAGGGAATGTGTAATGTCACCTGGTTGTGTTAATATATTTATAGATGGGGTTGTAAAGGAAGTAAATGCTAGGTGTTTGGGAGAGGGTGAGTAAATTATGGGAATCAAATTCAAAATGGAAATGACACGTTACTTTTTGCTGATGATACTGTGCGTATGGGAGATTCAAAGAAAAATTGCAAAGGTTAGTGGATGATTTGGGAATGTGTGTAAAGGTAGAAAGTTGAAAGTGAACATAGAAAAGAGTAAGGTGATGAGGTGTCAAATGATTTAGATAAAGAAAAATGGAATATCTAATTGTGAGTAGGAGTATGGAAGAAGTGAATGTTTTCAGATCACTCGGGAGTTGACGTGTCGGCGGATGGATTTATGAGGATGAGGTTAATCATAGAATTGATGAGGGAAAAAAGGTGAGTGGTGCGTTGAGGTATTTGTGGATCCATAAAACGTTATCTATGGAGCAAAGAAGGGAATGTATAAAGTATAGTAGTACCAAAACTCCTATATGGGTGTGAAGCTTGGTGATATGCAGCAGTCGAGGAGAACGGTTGGAGGCCAGCGGAGATGTCTCTGTTTAAGGGCATATTGTGGGTGTAAATATTATGCAGAAATACGAGTGTGGAAATTAGGAGAAGGTTGGAGTTAATAAAAAGTATTAGTCAGAGGGGGCAGAAGAGGGGTTGTTGAGGTGGGTTGGTCATTTAGAGAGAATGGTTCACAGTAAATGACATGGAAAGCATATAATTCTATAGGGAAGGAAGGCGGGGTAGGGGTCGTCCTCGAAAGGTTGGAGAGATGGGGGTAAAGGAGGTTTTGGGTAAGGTCTTGGACTTTCCCAGCAAGCGTGCGCTGAGCGTGTTTAGATAGGAGTGAAATGGAGACGAATGGTACTTAGGGAACCTGACGATCTGTTGGAGTGTGAGCAGGGTAATATTTTAGTGAAGGGATTCAGGGAAACCGGTTATTTTCATATAGTCGGTACTTGTGTCCTGGAAAGTGGAAGTACATTGCCTGCACTTTAAAGGAGGGTTTGGGATATTGCAGTTTTTGGAGGGAATGTTGTGTATCTTTTATATGTTTATGCTTCTAGACTGTTGGTATTCTGAGCACCTCGGCTAAAACAGTGATAATTGCGAGTGTGGTGAAAGTGTTTGAATGAGATGAAAGTATTTTCCTTTTTGGGATTATCTTCTTTTTTGGTCACCCTGCCTCGGTGGAGACGGCCGACTGTTGAAAAAAAAAAAAAAAAAAAAAAAAAAATATATATAATATATAAATATATGTCGTGCCGAATAATTAAACTGGTCAATCAGCAAGAACTCTTTAAAATTAAGTCCTTTCTAATTTCTCCTTATACGTTTAAAGATACATTTTTTTTTCATTAATGTTGATGTAAAATTTATAATTTTGCACCAAAAGGAACTTGAAACTTAACTAACCTTATTATAACAAGAACAATTTATTTTAGCCTAACCCAATAATATATATTTTAGATTGTTTAAATAATTTATTACAAAATAAACACAGTGAAATATATTTTTTTCGTTAGGTTCAGATGATTTTGGCGAAATTCTTGCATACACAAAATTTTCACTGCCCTATATGGCAAGCTGATGCGTTGTATTTAAGCCAAGATGCAAGTCTGCCTATTCCGCCACGACATATATAATAGATATATATATATAATTTTTTAAAAAATATAAAATATAAATATATATATATATATATTATAAATATATATATATATATATATATAATAATAAAAATATATATAGAATATATAAATTATATATATATAATGTATATATATATCTTATATATATTGGCAGTTAGGAGGGATATGTGGTGTATCTTTATACGTAATGCTTCCGGAACTGTTGTATTCTGAGCACCTCTGCAAAAGCAGTGATAAGTGTGAGTGTGGTGAAAGTGTTGAATGATGATGAAAGTATTTTCTTTTTGGGATTTTTCTTTCTTTTTTGGGTCACCCTGCCTCGGTGGGGGAACGGCCGACTTGTTGAAAAAAAAAAATATATATATACAGTGGACCCCCGGTTAACGATATTTTTCACTCCAAAGAATGTTCAGGTGCCGTACTGACCAATTGTTCCCATAAGAAATATTGTGGAATAGATTTATTCCATTTCAGACCCCCAAAACATAACACGTACAACGCTCTTATATAAATACACTTACTAATTGGTCGATTCCGGGAGGTAATCGTTATGCGGGGGTCCACTGTATATATATATTCTTGTACATGTATGTGTAGTGTGACCTAAGTGTAAGTAGAAGTAGCAAGACGTACCTGAAACTGCTATGTTTATGAGACATCAAAATGGACAACCATAACCACCATTAAAAAACAATGTTTACAGCTTTCGTTTTACACTCGCTTGGCAGGCGGTAGGACATCCCTGGCGGTTGCCTGTCTACCAACCTACTACCTAGGTTTCTCATAAATAATTCCTGTATGTTCTCCATTGGGAAGTGGAAAAGAATCCTCCTTTGTAAGCCATGAATGTCTTAAGAGGTGACTAAAATGTCAAGAGCAAAGGGCTAGTGACCCCTTCCCCTCCTGTATAAATTACTAAATGTAAAATGAAGAATAACTTACTTCCTTCTTTTTTGGGTCACCCTACTATGGTGGGAGACGGCCAGTGTTGAAAAAAATTATTGTACGTATATCCTGAGGGAGTTTCAACTTGGCATCAAAAAAAGGTTTTGATGTTTTGAATTTAATCATTAGATATATAACTTTTTCTGTTCACCAGCTCATCATGTATGTTTAGCATTTTTTGTGAAGATAATAAAATAATTGGGAGTGGACTTGTTGGCAGATTGGTCTATAAAAGACGAGGCAAACCACAGAATTAACGAGGGGAAAAAGTTGGGTGGTTCATCAAGGTATCTGTGCAAACATTGAACCTTATCCATGGAAAAAAAAACAGGGAAATGTATGGTGGTTAATATCACTGTGTTACTATACTAAATTTACTACTCTGGCATAAGTGTTACTGAAAAATAAGCATACAAACTTTAGGCTATTTCTATACAAAGTACAGATTGCAAATTGCAAATAATATAAATGGCAACAGCAAGCAAGAGAGAGGTAAAAGTTTATAAACTCAGGGAGGTGGAAGTTAGGGTGAGATGTAAGCAACTATTGGCAGAAAGGTGGGATAATTCAAGTATGGGTAGTGGAGGGATTGAAGAGGAATGGAATAGTTTAAAAAATGCAGTGTTAGAATGTGGGGCAGAAGTTTGTGGTTATAGGGGGGTGGGTGCAGGAGGAGAGAGGAGTGATCGGTGGAATGATGAAGTAAAGGGTGTGATAAAAGAGAAAAAGGTAGCTTATGAGAGGTTTTTACAAAGCAGGAGTGTTATAAGAAGAGTAGAGTATATGGAGAGTAAAAGAAAGGTGAAGAGAGTGGTGAGGGAATGCAAAAGGAGAGCAGATGATAGTGGGAGAGCCTTTGTCAAGAAATTTTAATGAAAATAAGAAAAAAAAATTAGAGTGAGTTAAACAAGTTAAGAAAGCCTAGGGAATGAATGGATTTGTCAGTTAAAAACAGAGTAGGGGAGTTAGTAGATGGGGAGATGGAGGTATTGGGTAGATGGCGAGAATATTTTGAGGAGCTTTTAAATGTCGACGAAGAAAGGGAGGCGGTAATTTCATGCACTGGCCAGGGAGGTATACCATCTTTTAGGAGTGAAGAAGAGCAGGATGCAAGTGTGGGGGAGGTGTGCGAGGCATTAACGTAGAATGAAAGGGGGTAAAGCAGCTGGAACTGACGGGATCATGACAGAAATGTTAAAAGCAGGGGGGGACATAATGTTGGAGTGGTTGGTATTTTTGTTTAATAAATGTATGAAAGAGGGGAAGGTACCTAGGGATTGGCATGTGTAGCATGAGAGCATGTGTAGTCTCTTTATATAAAGGGAAGGAGGACAAAAGAGATTGTAAAAATTATAGAGGAATAAGTTTACTGAGTATACCAGGAAAAGTGTACGGTAGGGTTATTATTGAAAGAATTAGAGGCAAGACGAATGTAGAATTACGGATGAGCAAGGAGGTTTTAGTGTGGGTAGGGAATGTGTAGATCAGGTGTTTACATTGAAGTATATATGTGAACAGAATTTAGATAAAGGTAGGGAAGTTTTTATTGCATTCGTGGATTTAGAAAAGGCATATGATAGAGTGGATAGGAGAGTAATGTGGCAGATGTTGCAAGTATATGGAATAGGTGGTAAGTTACTAAATGCTGTAAAGAGTTTTTATGAGGATAGTGAGGCTCAGGCTAGGGTGTGTAGAAGAGAGGGAGACTACTTCCTGGTAAAACTAGGTCTTACAGGGATGTGTAATGTCACCATGGTTGTTTAATATATTTATAGATGGGGTTGTAAAAGAAGTAAATGCTAGGGTGTTTGGGAGAGGAGTGGGATTAAATTATGGGAAATGAAATGCAAAATGGGAAGTGACAGTTACTTTTTGCTGATGATACTGTGCTTATGGGAGATTCTAAAGAAAAATTGCAAAGGTTAGTGGACGAATTTGGGAGTGTGTGTAAAGGTAGAAAGTTGAAAGTGAACATAGAAAAGAGCAAGGTGATGAGGGTATCAAATGATTTAGATAAAGAAAAACTGGATATCAAATTGGAGAGGAGGAGTATGGAAGAAGTGAATGTTCTCAGATATTTGGGAGTTGACGTGTCAGCAGATGGATTTATGAAGGATGAGGTTAATCATAGGATTGATGAAAGAAAAAAGGTGAGTGGCACATTTAGGTATATGTGGAGGCAAAAAATGTTATCTATGGAGGGAAAGAAACAAATGTATGAAAGTATAGTAGTACCAACACTTTTATATGGGTGTGAAGCTTGGGTTGTAAATGCTGCAGTGAGGAGGTGGTTGGAGGCAGTGGAGATGTCCTGTCTAAGGGTTTTGTGTGGTGTAAATGTGCAGAAAATTCGGAGTGTGGAAATTAGGAGATGGTGTGGAGTTAATTAAAGTATTGGTCAGAGGGCTGAAGAGGGTTTGTTGAGGTGGTTTGGTCATTTAGAGAGAATGGATCAAAGTACAGGGGTCCTCCGGTTCGCGAAGTCATCAGTAACCGATAAATCCGGTATCCGAAGCGTTATATCGCAAAAAATTTGCCTCGGTTCCCGTTACAAAACCCGGTATGTGATACGATTCGTATGAGACATGTCCACATGTGGCCTGAACTGCCGTGTGTGTACCCGTGTTTACAAGCCAACCAGTGTGCGCGCATCTAAGGATACATTCGGTATATTCCATATTGTCCATATTATCTGGTGCTTGTTTCTGCAAAATAAGTCACCATGGGCCCCAAGAAAGCTTCTAGTGCCAACCCTTTGAGACCAAGGGTGCTAATGACTATTGAAATGAAGAAAGAGATAATTGCAAAGTATGAAAGTAGAGTGCGTGTGTCGGACCTGGCCAAGTTGTATAGTAAATCCCAGTCAACCATCTCTACTGTAGTGAGCAGGAAAACGGCAGTCAAGGAAGCTGTTCTTGCTAAAGGTGCAACTGTGATTACAAAACAGCGATCGCAAGTGTTAGAAAATGTTGAGAGACTGTTACTGGTGTGGATAAATGAAAAACAGATAGCTGGAGATAGCATCTCTCAAGCGATCATTTGTGAAAAGGCTAGGCAGTTGCATGAGGATTTAATTAGAAAAATGCCTGCAACTAGTGGTGATGTGAGTGAATTTAAGGCCAGCAAAGGTTGGTTTGAAAGATTTAAGAATCGCAGTGGCGTACATAGTGTGATTAGGCATGGTGAGGCTGGTCCTAGTGGCATTAAAAGAAGGGAAATAACCCCGGAAAAGGACTTGCTACCTCAAGTCCTAATGGAGGGGGATTCCCCTTCTAAACATTAAAAACTTCGACACTCTCCCCTCCTCCCATCCCATCAATCATCACCAGATCTTCATTAAAGGTAAGTGTCAATTATTCTGTTGTGATTATTCTATTGTTATTATTGTTATTGTAATTATTCTATTGCATTAAACTTATTATTTCATGTGGTAAAAGTTTTTTTTTTCATACTTTTGGGTGTCTTGCATGGATTAATTTGATTTCCATTATTTCTTATGGGGAAAATTGATTCGCTTTCCGATAATTTTGCTTTACGATGAGCTCTCAGGAACGGATTAATAACGTGAACCAGGGGTCCACTGTAGAATGACATGGAGAGCGTATAAATCTGTAGGGGAAGGAAGGCAGGGTAGGGGTCGTCCTCGAAAAGGTTGGAGGGAGGGGGTAAAGGAGGTGTTGTGGGCGAGGGGTTTGGACTTCCAGCAAACGTGCGTGAGCATGCTAAATAGGAGTGAATGGAGACGAATGGTATTTGGGACCTGACGAGCTGTTGGAGTGTGAGGAGGGTAATATTTAGTTAAGGGATTCAGGGAAACCAGTTATTTTATATAACCGGACTTGAGTACTGGAAATGGGAAGTACAATGCCTGCACTCTAAAGGAGGGGTTTGGGATATTGGCAGTTTGGAGGAATATACATGTATTGTGTGTTTTTATACGTATGTGCTTCTAAACTGTTTTATTCTGGGCACCTCTGCAAAAACAGTGATTATATGTGAGTGAGGTGAAAGTGTTGAATGATGATGAAAGTATTTTCTTTTTGGGGATTTTCTTATTTTTTGGGTCACCCTGCCTGGGTGGGAGACAGCCGACTTGTTGAAAAAAAAAAAAGTTTACTGAGTAGGGTTTTTATGTGAACAGTATTTAGATAGAGGTAGAGAAGTTTTCATTGCATTTATGGATTTAGAAAAGGCATATGATAGTGGATAGGGGAGCAATGTGGCAGATGTTGCAAGTATATGGAATAGGTGGTAAGTTACTAAATGCTGTAAAGAGTTTTTATGAGGATAGTGAGGCTCAGGTTAGGGTATATAGGAGGGAGGGAGGTTACTTCCCAGTAAAAGTAGGTCTTAGACAGGGATGTGTAATGTCATCATGGTTGTTTAACATATTTATAGACAGGGTTGTAAAAGAAGTCAATGCTAGGGTGTTGGGGAGAGGGGTGGGATTAAATTATGGGGAATCAAATACAAAATGGGAGTTGACAGTTACTTTTTGCAGGTGATGTTGTGCTTTTGGGAGATTCTAAAGAAAAGTTGCAAAGGTTGGTGGACAAGTTTGGGAGGGTGTGTTAAGGTAGAAAATTGAAAATGAACAGAGATAAGAGTAAGGTGATGAGGGTATCAACCGATTTATATCAAGAATTGGATATCACATTAGAGGGAGGGAATATGGAAGCAGTGAATGTTTTCAGATATTTGGGAGTTGTTAGTGGATGGGTTTATGAAAGATGAGGTTAACCATAGAATTGATGAAAGAAAAAAGGGGGATGGTACATTGAGGTATCTGTGGAGACAAAAAACCTAGTCCATGGAGGCAAAGAAGGGAATGTACGAGAGTATAGTGGTACCAACACTCTTATATGGGTGTGAAGCATGGGTTGTAAATGCTGCAGTGAGGAGGAAGGTGGAGGCAGTAGATATGTCATGTCTAAGGGCAATGTGTGGTGTAAATATTATGTAGAGAATTTGTAGTGTGGAAATTAGGTGGAGGTGTGGAGTTACTAAAAGTATTAGTCAGAGGGCTGAAGAGGGGTTGTTGAGGTGGTTTGGTCATTTAGAGAGAATGTAACAAAGTAAAATGACTTGGAGAGTATAAATCTGTAGGGAAAGGAAGGTGAGGTAGGGGTCGTTGTTGAAAAGGTTGGAGGGAGGGGATAAAGGAGGTTTTTTGGGACCTGAGGAGCTGTTGGAATGTGAGCAGGGTAATATTTGGTGAAGGGATTCAGGAAAACCGGTTAGCCAGGCTTGAGTCCTGGAAATGGGAAGTACAATGGAATGTTTGAATGTGCGTGGATGTAGCGCAGATGATAAGAAAGACGTGATTGCAAAGGTTATGAATGAAAGGAAGTTGGATGTCCTAGTCCTAAGTGAAACAAAGCTGAAGAGGTAGGGGAGTTTCAGTTGAGAGAAATAAATGGGATTAAGTCAGGAGTATCTGAGAGAGCTAGAGCTAAGGAATGGGTAGCAATAATGTTAAAGGGTCAGTTATGGAGAGAGAAGAGGGAATATAAATGTATAAATTCAAGGATTATGTGGATTAAAATAAGGGTTGGATGTGAAAAGTGGGTCATAATAGGTGTGTATGTAGCTGGATAAAAGAGTGTAGAGGAGAGAGAGAGATTTTGGGAGATGTTGAGCAAATGTATAGGAACTTTTGAGCCAAGTGAAAGGTAATTGTGGTAGGGGACCTAAATGCTAAAGTAGGAGAAGCATTTAGAGAGGGTGTGGTAGATAAGTTAGGGGTACCAGGTGTAAATGATAATGGGGAGCATTTGATTGAACTTTGTATAGAAAGGGGTTTGGTTATAGATAACACATATTTTAAGAAAAAGAGGATAAGTATACAAGATATGATGTAGGGCAAAATGACAGTAGTTCGTTGGACTACATATTGGTAGATAAAAGATTGTTAGGTAGACTACAGGATGTACATGTTTATAGAGGGGCCACAGATATATCAGATCACTTTTTAGTTGTAGCTACAGTGAGAGTAAAAGGTAGATGGGATACAAGGAAAATGGAAGCAGCAAGTAAGAAAGAAGTGAAGGTATGTAAACTAAAGGAGGAGGCAGTTTGGGTAAGATATAAACAACTGTTGGAGGACTGATGGGCTAGTGAGAATACAGGCAATGGGGTAGAAGATGTATGGGGCAACTTTGAATATAGTGTTAGTGTTCAGCAGAAGTTTGTGGTTACAGGAAAGTGGGTGTGGGAGGGACAAAGAGTGACTGGTGGAATGATGATGTAAA
The DNA here is from genome assembly GCF_026875155.1 of Cherax quadricarinatus. Lineage (NCBI taxonomy): Eukaryota > Metazoa > Arthropoda > Malacostraca > Decapoda > Parastacidae > Cherax > Cherax quadricarinatus. The sequence continues at coordinate 557,533 of NC_069402.1, read as the reverse complement.
GAGAGTAGTAAGAGAAAAGTTAGCATATGAGAGGTTTTTACAAAGTAGAAGTGATGCAAGGAGGGAGGAGTATATGGAGAGAAAAAGAGAGGTTAAAAGAGTGGTAAAGCAATGTAAAAAGAGAGCAAATGAGAGAGTGGGCGAGATGTTATCAGCAAATTTTGTTTAAAATAAGAAAAGTTTCAGAGCGAGATTAAAAAGTCAAGAAGGCCTAGGGAAAAAATGGATTTATTAGTTAAAAAAAGGAGAGGAGAGTTATTAAATGAAGAGTTAGAGGTATTGGGAAGATGGAGGGAATATTTTGAGAAATTGTTAAATGTTGATGAAGATAGGGAAGCTGTGATTTCGTGTATAGGGCAAGGAGGAATGACATCTTATAGGAGTGAGGAAGAACCAGCTGTGAGTGTGAGGGAAGTGCATGTGGCAGTGAGTAAAATGAAAGGGGGTAAAGCAGCTGGGTTTGATGGGATGAAGATAGAAATGTTAAAGGTAGGTGGGGATGTAGTTTTTGGAGTGGTTGGAGCAATTATTTAATAAATGTATGGAAGAGCGTAAGATACCTAGGGACTGGCAGAGAGCATGCATAGTTCCTTTGTATAAAGGCAAAGGGGACAAAGGAGAGAGTAAAAATTATAGGGGAAGAAGTCTGTTGAGTGTACCTGGTAAAGTGTATGGAAGTTTTTATTGTTAGAATTATGAGTAAGACAGAGAGCAGGATAGCAGATGAACAAGGAGCTTTAGGAAAGGTAGGGGTGTGCAGATCAAGTGTTCATAGTGAAACATATAGGTGAACAGTATTTAGATAAGGGTAAAGAGGTTTTTGTGGCATTTATGGATTTGGAAAAAGCATATAATAGGGTGGATAGGGAGGCAATGTGGCACATGTTGCAAATGTATGGAATAGGAGGTAGGTTATTGAAGGTAATGAAAAGTTTTTACGAGGATAGTGAGGCTCAGGTTAGAGTATGTAGGCGAGGCGGATTATTTCCCAGTGAAAGTAGGCCTTAGACAGGGATTTGTGATGTCACCATGGTTGTTCAATATATTTATCGATGGAGTAGTAAGAGAAGTGAATGCGAGGGTCTTGGCAAGAGGTGTGGGGTTAAAAGATAAAGAATCTAACACAAAGTGGGAGTTGTCACAGTTGCTATTTGCTGATGACTCTGTGCTTTTGGGAGAGACTGAAGAGAAGTTGCAGAGGTTGGTTGATGAGTTTGGTAGGGTATGTAAAAGAAGGAAGTTAAAAGTGAATATAGGAAAGAGTAAGGTGATGAGGATAACAAAAAAATAGGTAATGGAAGACTGGATATCAGTTTGGAGGGAGAGAGTATGGAGGAGGTGAATGTGTTCAGATATTTGGGAGTGGACGTGTCAGCAGATGGGTCTATGAAAGATGAGGTGAATCATAGAATTGACGATGGGAAAAAGGTGAGTGGTGCGCTGAGGAGTCTGTTGAGGCAAAAAACTTTATCCATGAAAACAAAGAAGGGAATGTATGAGAATATAGTTTTACCAATGCTCTTGTATGGGTGTGAGGCATGGGTTGTGAATGTTACAGCAAGGAGAAGGCTGGGGGCAGTGGAGATGTTGTGTTTTAGGGCAACGTGTGGTGTGAATATAATGCAGAGAATCCATAGTTTGGAGATTAGGAGGAGGTGTGGGATTACCAAAACTATTATCCAGAGGGCTGAGGAGGGATTATTGAGATGGTTTGGACATGTAGAGAGGAAGGAACGAAATGGAATGACTTCTAAAGTATACAAATCTGTAGTGGAGGGAGGGCAGGTAGGGGTTGGCCTAGGAAAGGTTGGAGGGAGGAGGTAAAGGAGGTTTTGTGTGCGAGGGGCTTTAACTTCCAGCAAGCGTGTGTGAGCATGTTAGAAGCGAATAGAGACAAATGGTTTTTAGGACTCGATGTACTGTTTGAGCGTAAGCAAGGTATCGTTTATGAAGGGATTCAGGGAAACCAGCAGGCCGAACTTGAGTCCTGGAGATGGGAAGTACAGTGCACTCTGAAGGAGGGGTGATAATGTTGCAGTTTTATAACTAGTGTAAGCATGCCTCTGGCAAGACAATGATGGAGTGAATGATGAAAGTTTTTTTTTTTTCAGGCCACCCTGCCTTGGTGGGAAACGTCTGATGTGTTAATAATAAAAAAAAATGCCTGCACTTTAACCCTTTGACTGTTTACATCGTATATATACGTCTTACGCACCACTGTTTCTGATGTATTTATACGCGTAAATTCTAGTGGCTTCAAATCGAGCGGGAGAAAGCAGGTAGGCCTACATGAGAGAGAATGGGTCTGCGTGGTGGGTGTGCACCCTGTGAAAAAAATCTGGAACTCGGTGGTGCATTGTGGGAACTCCATCTTGGTAGTCCATTTTCACCATGCCTCGCAGTAAGAAGTTCCTCACTCCTTGGCGGATTGGAGGTCTTTTGTTCCCAAGTGATAGCTCTAACAGCATTGAAAGTGTCAGTGAAAGTGAATTCCATGGTTTTCAAGCGGGTGTGACTGAAAAAAGTGCCCAGGATAACGTAATTAGTGATGAAAACCCAGATGACCCACGACCTTCCACCTCTGGTGCTGGGCCGGCTCGTTCACGTTCACCTGTACCAGGACAAAAGAGGAAACTATTTGCCCATGTACAAGACTCAGATGTGAGCAGTTAACCCTTTGACTGTCGCGGTCGTATATGTACGTCATGGGAGATACCGTGTTTGACGTATCTATACGCATAAATTCTAGCGGCTTCAAATCGAGCGGGAGAGGGCTGGTAGGCCTACACGAGAGAGAATGGGTCTCAGTGGTCGGTGTGCACCCTGTGAAAAAAATCTGGGACTCAGCGGTGCATTGTGGGAACGCCATCTTGGTAGTCCATTTTCACCATGCCTCGCGGTAAGAAGTTCCTCATTCCTCGGCGGATTGGAGGTCTTTTGTTCCCAGTGATAGCTCAACAGTGATGATAGTGTCAGTGAAAGTGAATTCCATGGTTTTGAAGCGGTGTGACCGAGAAAATTACCCAGGATAACATAATTAGTGATGAAAACCCAGATACCCACAACCATCCCCTCTGTGCAGGCCGGCTCGTTCATATTCACCTGTACCAGGACGAAAGAGGAAACTATTTGCCCGTGTACAAGACTCAGATGTGAGCATGCAAGTGATAGTGATAGTGATTCAGGTTATGAAAGCACTCTAGTTGTGACAGTGAGGGGAATATTCCCCAGTGAAACGGCAGTATGTACGACGTCGCATGCGGTCTGTAGTGTGCCATATGCTCTTCCAAGAGGAAAGGAGTACACTCGGAGCACATCCCGTGGCCCTACACCACGTCCTGATAGTGAAGATGACGATATTGTTACGATGGGTATAAATGATGTGATGAGCAGCAGGCGTGGTGTGATAGTGACGGTGCCATGAGTCATGTGACACCAGCAGCGGGCCACGCTAGTGCCGCGCTGCTGACTCTGCACAACTACAACCTGCTTCGGCCGACCCCACACTCTCACAACCACAACCACAACCTGCACAACCACAACGACATTACAATATCCAGAACGCACCAGCTGACCGCATCTGGATTGGCATCAAGATGACGAGTTTGTCCCAATCCCATGACTTTGATGAAGGACAAAGTGGAATACGGCCATCATGTACACTTGGGAACAATCCCACTGAACTGGAATGCTTTCAGTTGTTCTTCGATGAACCCCTGATGGACATATTGTCAGGGAAAGCAATACATACTATGAGTACACCATGGCAAACACTATGCTTTCACCAAGATCACGCCTACACCAGTGGAAGGACACAACTGTGGCAGAGATGTATCTGTTCTTTGCCACAATAATGCTTATGCCACATGTGTATAAGCATAGTGTCACACATACTGGGCGACAGACCGCCTGATTTCAACCCTGCTTTCAGTGACATTATCCAGTGAATAGATTTGTGTTACTGTTAACGTATGTTACACTTTTCAGACAAAACCAGCCTGACAGAAGCGACAGGTTATATAAGATCAGACGTGTGTTTATGTACCTGAAACAAAAGTGCTGTATGTATTTTTATCCCTTCAGAAGCTTGTTATTGACGAGTCTTTGATTTTGTTTCAAAGGAAGACTCTCATTCAAGCAGTATATACCAAGCAAGAGGAAACGCTTTGGTATAAAGTTTATTTGCTCTGTGTGATTGCAAAATGGTCTGGTTTTGGATATAATTGTGTACACTGGCGGTAAAACAATGGAAGATACCAGGAAGTTACTGGGTATCTCTGGTGATGTGGTTAGAACAATGATGGAGGCATATCTTGGTAAGGGCATATTTTATATACTGACAACTGGTACACAAGCCCTATACTCAGTGATTTCTTGCTAGTGAACATGACAGATGTGTGTGGCACAGTGCGTAGAAGTCGTAAACATATGCCTAGGTTCGAAGCTGGCAGTCGTAGAGGTGAAGTGCAGGTGTTTGCTGCCAATGACATCATGGCATTTCGGTGGCATGACAAACTGATGTCACACTGCTGACATCAGTTCACCGACACGAAATGGTAGAGACTGGCAAGCAGAATAGAGAGACCAAAGAACCTATTGTAAAACCTGCAGCTGTGATGGATTACAACCTCAATATGCCTTATGTGACAAATGTGACATGCAATTGGGTTTGCTGACTGTGTTCGCAAGAGTTATAAGTGGTACATAAAACGTGTTTTTTCCATCTTCTTGACATTTCCATGCTGAATGCTTATAATATGTATAAGTTGAAGACCAAGAACAAACCCAAATATGGTGAATTTTGTTTGTCAGTCATCAGACAAATAATATTCAAGTACCAAGAAACAACACCTGCAATAGACCAGCGCCCACGAAATTATCAACACATGTCCTCTCGTCTGAGGCCTGGTGATCACTACCCCATACCACTGCCTGCTACTACTGCCAAGAAAAATGCTCAGAAGAGGTGTTTTGTCTGTGGACATACCACAAAACGCCAACAAAAACGCAGAGACACTCGTTTTATGTGTGAGGATGTAAGACAACCATTATGCTTATACCCATGTTTCAAAGAATTCCACAAGCTGCAGCACTTCTAATAAAGTGTCCAGTGATTGTACATATGTATATATATTATAAAGCAATCGTAATAAACATTTATTTACATTGTTTGTTTGTGTAAACAAGTTTTAGCAACATTATAATGATACGAGTGTTTTTGCTATAATTGTGTTACATTCAACGAGTGTATATTTGAACATTGCACAATAATTTGGTCTCACAGGCCACAAAAGTTATGTGAAAAAATAAAATAGTGAAAAAACAAGAAACCATCGAATACAAGTAAATAAAAGTTTACCGGGTGAGCGGCAGTCGCCGCTGTTGCCGCCAGCAGATCAATTTCAGCAAACTTCAGGACTCTATATCTCGGTAAGTACTGATGGGAAAAATTTTTTTTTGGGACTAAAACAATCAGAAAAATAATCTTAACATTTTCATAAGAAAAAATAATTTTTTTTTTTTTCGAATATTTTGCGACACCAGAAGCAACTTCAGGATTTGGCCCTTCGACAGTCAAAGGGTTAAAGTGATAGTGATAGTGATTTCAAAGCAGTTCTAGTTGTGACAGTGAGGGTGAATATTCCCCAGTGAAGCGGCAGTATATGCAACGTAGCATGCAGTCTGGTAGTGTTTCATATGCTGTTCCAAGGGGAAGGAGTAAATCTTGGAGCACATCCCGTGGCCCTACACCACGACTTGATAGTGAAGATGACGATATTGTTCGATGGGTATGAATGATGTGAGTGAGGCAGCAGGTGGTGGTGGTGGTGATGATAGTGATGGTGGCATGAGTTGTGTGGCACCGGCAGCGGGCCACGCTGCTGACTGCATAACCAGCCTCACCCAACCCCACACTCCCACAACCTGCACAACCATGTTTCAATATCCAGAACCCACCAGCAGACCGCATCGGGGGAGTGGGCTAGGGGAAGGGGGACGGGGGGAGGGTTGTTCCAGTCCCCATAACTTGATGAAACACAAAGTGGAATACGGCCATCGTGTACACTTGGGAACAATGCTGCTGAACTGGAATTTATTTTTTATATTTTTTTTATTATCACACCGGCCGATTCCCACTAGGCCAGGGTGCCCGAAAAAGAAAAACTTCAACCATCATTCACCTCCACACTGCTGCAGAAGGGTGCTTTACACTACAGTTTATAAACAGCAACATAACACCCCTCCTATCAGAGTGCAGGCACTGTACTTCCCTTCTCCAGACTCAAGTCCGGCTGGCTCGGTTCCCTGAATCCCTTCATAAATGTTTACATTGCTCACACTCCAACAGCAACGTCAGTATAAAAAACATTTGTCTCCATTCACTCCTATCAAACACGCTCACCGCATGCTCTCTCTGGAAGTCCCAAGCCCCTCGCACGACAAACCTCCTTTACCCCCTCCCCCAACCCTTCCTAGGCCGACCCTACCCCGCTTCCTTCCACTACAGAACTGGATACACTCTTGAAGTCATTCTGTTTCGCTCCATTCTCTCTACATGTCCGAACCACCTCAACAACCCTACCTCAACCCTCTGTACTACAGTTTTGGTAATCCCCGCACCTCCTCCTAACTTCCAAACTACGAATTCTCTGGCATTATATTACCACCACACATTGCCCGTCAAGACATGACATCTCCACTGCCTCCAGCCTTCTCCTCTGCTGCAACTTCAACACCCACGCTTCACACCCATATAAAGCGTTGGTAAAACACTATACTCTCATACATTCCCCCTTAGCCTCCAAGGACAAAGTTTCTTTGTCACCACAGACCTCCTAAGTGCACCCACTCACTCTTTTTCCCTCACAATCTATGATTCACCTCATCTTCATAGCCCATCCATCCGCTGACACGTCCACTCCAATATCTGAATACGTTTACCTCCTACCATACTCTCGTCCTCTAATCTGATATTCAATCTTTCATCACCTAACTTTTTTGTTATCCCATAACCTTACTCTTCCTGTATTCACCTTTAATTTCTTCTTTTGCACACCCTACCAAATTCATCCAACCAATCTCGCAACTTCTCTTCAGAAACTCCCTAAAAATAAAGAGCACAGTGTCATCAGCAAAGAGCAGCTTGAACAACTACCCACTTTGTGTGACTCATTATCTTTAAACATCCACGCCTCTTGCAAGCCCCAGTCGCATTTATTCCTCTTACAACCCTGATCTAATAAATATATTAAACAACCACGGTGACGATCACACACTTGTCTAAGGGGCCTACTTTTACTGGGAAAAAAATTTCCTCTTTCTACCATACTCTAACTTGAGCTCTCTATCCTCGTAAAAAACTCCTCACTGCTTCAGGAAAACTCTACCTCCTACACCATACACTGGCAACATCTGCCACATTGCCCCCCTATCCACCCTGTCATACGCCTTTTCCAAATCCCATAATTGCTACAAAAACACCTCTTAGCCTTATCTAAATACTGTTCACAGTTATATTTCACAACGTGTAAAACACGCTGGTCCACACACCACCCTTACCTTCCTAAAGCCTCCTTGTTCATCTGCTACCTATTCTCCGTCTTAATCTTAATTCTTTCATTATAACTCTACCATAAAACACTTTACCAGGTACACTCAACAGACTTATCCCCCTATATTTTTGCACACCTCTTTTATCCCATTGCCTTTATAACAAAGGAACTATCATGCTCTCTGCCAATCCCTAGTAACCTTACCCTCATCCCATTCATTTATCAATAATTGCACCAACCACACCAAAACTATAAAGAAAAAAAATAAATAAAAAAATAAAAAAAAGCATACCAAAATAACAAGGGTACCCCCTCCTGACCCCCCCCCCCCACCCCCCGCTGCCAACCCCCCCTTCGGGCCTCAGCTCCCGGCGCACGCCCCCGCGCAACCACTCCACGCTCCCCACCTCCTCCCCGCGCCACATCTCCGGTCACCCCCCCCAAGCCCGCCCCCCTCCTCGGGGGCCCCTGAATGGGGGTGGGTTGGTGCATTCAGCGCCCACCCCACACCCTAACACTGGCGCGCCCTCCAACTTGGACCGCCGTCGGGTACCCCCGACTTATTCACTCCCCCCCCCAACAACCCCCACCCTGGACCCTCGACCGCCACCCTCCACCGACCCGACCCCGGCCCCCACCACCGACCGCCCCACCCCACCCCGCAGCCTACCACACTCATCTCCGCCGCACCTCACCGTCCTGACACCCCCGCCCACCGTCTCGCCCGCGCCCCACTTCCCTCCCCGCCCCGGCACGACTCCGCCCCCCCCAACCCCCCCTGTCCCCCGACCGTGCCCACTACGGGCCAGCCCCAACCCGCCCGGACGGCTCGACCACCCACGCAACCCCCCGGCCCAAGCTCGCACACAACGCCGCCGGTTCCGCAGCCGCCCCTGCCCACCCGCCACCACAGCCAGCCCACTCGCCACTGCCGCCCGCACCACCACCGCCCCGCCCCCTCAACCCCCTCCACCCCGCTTACCCCCGCGCCTCACACGGAAACCCCTTGCCAGCCCCCCCGCCTCGCTATTACATTTTTTTTTTTTTTTGGGGGGCTACCAACTCCCTTCCCCACCCCTGCTCTAAACCTACTCTCGGGGATCGGCCCTACACCCCCTCACCGCCCAGCCGCCCTCCCAGCCCCGACCCCTAACCTCACTCATTCAGTGCCCGAAAAGTCCGGCACTGCTCCGCAGCCCCGCCCGGCAGCCCTGGCCCCGCGACTCCGGCCCCGTAGCCCACTCGCACAGGAGGCCTGCCGCCCTCACGCCACGTCGGTGCCACTCGAACAGCCACCCCACCCCCCCCCCCCGGAACACGACCGCACCGCACGCCGCCTCCTAGCCCGCTTACCGCGCACATTCCCCCCGCCCCCCCCCTCCCCTGTCATCCAGCACGTGCCCGGGCCAGAACCCCCCCCCGAAAACCGCACCACACCCCCCGGGTCGCCACCCCCTATGTCTCCGCCGCCGCCCCGGCCGGACTACATTCAGCAACCCCCCCACGGAGCGGCCCCACCTACTCCCCACTGGCCCACGCCGCCCCCCGGCCGCACCCGTCTACCCACCCACATCCACCCCCGCCACCTCGAACCGCACGGCACCAGCCACCCCTACGCCCCCCCCGCCCCCCTCACTACCCACCCCCGGCGCCCCCCCGATCTGCCCCCTCGCCTGCACCCTTACTCCCACCGGCACCCTCACAGGGCACGCCCCGGCGGACGGCGCCACCTCCCTCACCTGCTCGCGCCGGACCACCCCCACACGACTCTCCGCCACGACCGCCACCCGCGCGTAGCCCCCCGCCCCCCACCGACCAGACGCCCACCGCCGGCAAAACCCCCCACCGCCCTTCTCACACCCAACAGAACGAACTGCCCTTCCGCCCCACCCCGCCCGTCCCCCCCGCACCCAGTCCGACCCAACACTCCTCTGGCGTCGCGCCTTCCCCCCCGGACCCCCTCCGCCGAACGACGCCGCACCGCCCTTACCCCACGCACCAACGCGCCTCCCACCTCCGCACAACCCCCGACCATCCCCCCGCTCGCACCACGCAAACCCACTCCGCCACGTCCCTCCCTCGGCGCACGTCCGGCGGCTGCAACTTCCGCCCCCGTGCCGCCACCCGCCGCCACGCGCCGCCTGCCCCTTCTCCTCGCGCCGCGCGTCGACGCCACCCATACCCCGGGGGCCCACGGCCGCCGCAACCGCCCCTCCCCACTCGTCCCCCACGGCACGCGCGCGGCCCGCAGGGGCCTCCCACCCTACTGTACAACCCCGCCACTTGACGGATCGCGCTGACACTCCCATCTTCGCCGCGCCCTCCTGGCACCCCACCTCCCCGATCCGCACGCCTGTCCGACGACCGGCTCGGACCCGCCCCGCCCAACCTCCCTGTCCCCCCCCGACCCCAGACAAGCGCGCGGGACCCTACGCTACGGGCGCGGTCCCCCCCATCTTCCACCGACCACAGGTTCATCCACCCCCTCTTCCCCCTCGGCGCACCTGCCGCGTGGGCCAGCCAACACACCTCGCATCACGGCGGCGCCTCCTACACCTCCGCTCGTGCCCACACCGCACCCATCGCGGTGGGCCACCGCTCGGCCCGCCAAGCCCCTCGCACCCACGGGGCCGCCGCACTCCCCCGCAGCCCCCCCTCGCGCCCACCGCACCCCCCCATCAAACCCCCAAACCACACAAACACCCCACCAACCCGGCAGCCATACCCCCTATCAAAATACTACGTCCACACGCACATCCGCCACCCACACAACTGGCACTACCTCACTCTACAAGAAGAAAAAGCACCAATCCCTAACCCCGCACACACATCAACCCTAATCTTCATCCACCAAACCAAATCCACCAACAAACCTACCCACAACCCCCATATCCACACCCTCACCTTTAATCACTCTCTCTCCTCTTTATAACAGACAAAACCATCAGATCTCTAGGCTTTCTTAACTTGTTAATCTCACTCCAAAACTTTTCTTATTTTCAACAAAATTTTGTTGATAACTCTCACCCACTCTCTCATTTGGCTCTCTTTTTACATTGCTTCACCACTCTCTTAACTTCTCTCTTTTCTCCATATACTCTTCCCTCCTGCATCACTTCTACTTTGTAAAAACTTCTCCATATGCTAACTTTTCTCCCTTATACTCTCTTACATCATCATTCCACCAATCGCTCCCTTCCCTCCTGCACCCACTTCCTGTTAACCACAAACTTCTGCTGAACACTACTAACACTACATTTTAAACCTACCCCATACCTCTTCGACCTCTCATTGCCTATGCTCCATTAGCCATCTATCCTCCAATAGCTGTTATTATATCTTACCCTACCTGCCTCCTCTTTTAGTTTTATAAACCTTCACCTCTCTCTTTTTCCCTGATGCTTCTATTCTCCTTGTATCCCATCACCTTTTTACTCTCAGTGTAGCTACAACTAGAAGTGATCTGACATATCTGTGGCCCCTCTATAAACATGTACCATCCTGAAGTCTACTCAACAGTCTTTTATCTACCAATACATAACCAACAACTACTGTCATTTCGCCCTACATCATATCGTGTAACTTATTTATCCTCTTTTTTCTTAAAATATGAATTACCTATAAATAACCCCTTTCTATACAAAGTTCAATCAAAGGGCTCCCATTATCATTTACACCTGGACCCCAAACTTACCGACCACACCCTCTCTAAAAGTTTCTCCTACTTAGCTTTCAAGTCCCCTACCACAATTAATCTCTCACTTGGTTCAAAGGCCTCCTAAACATTCACTTTAACCATCTCCCAAAATCTCTCTCTCATCCTCTGCATTCCTCTCTTCTCCAGGTGCATACACGCTTATCATGACCCACTGTCTCGCATCCAACCTTTACTTTAATCACATAATCTTGAAATTTACACATTCATATTCTCTTCCTCCTTCCATAACTGATCATTTAACATTACTGCAACCCCTTCCTTGCTCTAACTCTCATTCAGATACTCCATATTTATCCCATTATTTCCCCTGTGTTTACTAGGGTTACTCTCTACCCCCTTATAGCTTTTGCTTCGCTTAGGCATGACATCCCAACTTCTTTCATTCTTAACATCAGCAATCCGTTTTCTTGTCATCCGCACTACATCCCACGCACATTTAAGCAACCCAGTTTTATAAAGTTTTTCTTCTTCCTCTTTTTTAGTATTGTATACAGGGGAAGGGGTTACTAGCCGCATGGCTCCCGCATTTTAGTCGCCTCATACGACCACGCATGGCTTTACGGAGAAAGATTCTTTTCCCACTTCCATGGACAATAGAAAAATAAAAAAGAACAAGAGCTAAATAGAAAAATGAGAAAAACCTGATGTATGTATATATTTTTTTTTTTTATATGGCATGTGGCGTGTCTGTTGAAGTGGTGACAAAGTGTAAGTAGGAGTAGCAAGATATCCCTGTTATCTTAGGCGTGTATGAGACAGAAAAAGAAACCAGCAATCCTACCATCATGCAAAACAGTTTCAGGTTTTTGTTTCACAGTCATCTGCAGGAACGGTAGTACTTCCCTGGGTGGTTGCTGTCTACCAACCTACTATGCTTTTCTTGTTATTCTTTGATGAACCCCTGATGGACATTATTGACAGGGAACCAACACATACAATGAGTACAACCATGGCAAATACAATCTCGTCACCAAGATCACGGCTACCCAGTGGAAAGACACAATGTGGCAGAGATGTACCTATTTTTGGCCACAATAATGCTTATGCCACATGTGTATAAGCACACTGTTCCCACATACTGGGCAACAGAATGCTTGATTTCAACCCCAGGTTTTTACTGACATCATAGAGTTGAATCGTTTCTTGACACTGTTTACGTATGTAATCACTTTTTTCAGACAAAACAAGGCCTGACAGAAGTGACAGGTTATATTAGATCAGAATGTGTTTATGTAACGTGGAAACAAAAATTGTTGCGGAATTTTTATCCCTTCAGGAAGCTTGTTATTGACGAGTCTTTGATTTTATTCAAAGGAAGACTCTCATTCAAGCTATACATACCAAGCAAGAGGAGATGCTTTGGTATAAAGTTATTTGTACAGTGAGATTGCAGAAGTTGGTCTCTTTTGGGATATCATTGTTACACTGGCAGTAATACATTGAGAGATACCAGGAAGTTATTGGGTATCTCTGGTGATGTGGTTCGAGCAATGATGGAACCATGTCTTGGTAAGGGGCATGTGTTATTTACTGATAACTGGTACACAAGCCCCATACTCATGAATTCTTGCGAGTGAACCTGCAGACCGTGTGTGGCACAATGCGTGGTAATCGTAAACAATGCCCAGGTTCGACGCTGGCACTCACAGAGGTGAGGTGCAAGCCTTTGCTGTCAATGACATCATGACATTTCAGTGGCATGACAAATATAATGTCACATTGTTGACATCAGTTCACCGAAATGAAATGGCACATACTGACATGCAACAATAGAGAGACGAATGAACGCGCATTCTAAACCTGCAGCGTCCAGGACTACAACCCAAATATACACTTCGTGGACAAATTGACATCAGGTTGGGTTTGCGAGGGGTGGATGGGGGATAATGTATATAAAACTTATTTTTCCATCTTCTTGATATTTCCATGCTAAATGCTTATAACGTATACAAGTTGAGGACTAACAACAAACCAAAATATGGTGAATTTTGTTTGTCAGTCATCAGACAAATAATTGCCAAGTACCAAGGAGCAACACCTGTAATAGACCAGCGCCCATGAAATTACCAACACACGCCATCACAATTGTGAAAATTTGTGTGGACTGCCTCCAAGTGAGTCACCTACCCTGGCAAACTCTGTTGACACCGAGCTCTGAGGTGGGTACCTCAGCCTCACAAGTGGCTTATAGGACAGATTTTCACAAATGATTGATGTTGCAAGAAAACTCGCCTGCATGCACGTATGAAGGACTAACTTGGTGTTGTAGCATATATCCTGATCTTCACTTCCCTAAGCTTAGCCTTAGCCCCTTTGGACTTCCCCTCAGAAACCACGTGCAACCGGGAGCCTTAATCCTGCAATATTCAATTGTAATTAGTGTCCTGCCTGCACCTCAAAAATTTCCCTAAAATCCAAAGGGGGATGTATCCCCTAGTAAACAAATGCAGACTCAGACACTAGCTTCCAATTTGCCCCAAAGACACTGGTACTTACGGGGCATGCCCCCGGGCCTGTTCACACCGGGGGCCCCCATTTTAAAACTCGACTCACAATCCCCCCCAAAAAACTGGCCAGAAATCTACGAAATAGTGGAGGCCCTTGTCTTACTGTATGGGCCTGACGGAGGAGGTCATCTACGGTACATCGAGGTGCCTCCACCAGATTTCCCCAGGTCTCAATTGAAGACACGTGGGGGGCCGCCATCTTTCTGATCACGGCAAGTCTTTCCTTTGGTGGGCTTTCCTTTAAAAAGAACAGCTGGCCCCCTTCCAGACCCCCCGTCCCTTTTGGGTTTAAACTAAAGGGTGCCAGGTTTTTTCCCTAGCTAACTTATCCCCAGTTTTGCCTACAAATTTTCGGCCCATTACTACCTATGTTAAAGGGCCCTTTGGGGCCCACATTATTAAATTTTCTACAGTTGCCCAGTAAAACCAAAATTAAAATACTAAAAAGTAAAACTACCTACCCTTCCCGGGAAAAGTAAACTATAAATTAAAAAAACATGCCCCACCAACAATTTCCCTCGCCAACAAAGAGAAAAGTTTCATGTTTGGGTGGAGTAAAGGGCCTCCCCGCCAGGGCCGTCCCCGTTTTGGCCATGCGGGTCTGTTCCCCCTGTGGAACTTTAGGGACCAAATAAATTTCCACAACAATTGAGGCCTGGTGATCACTACCCCATACAGCTGCATCCTACTGCTTTCAAGAAAAATGCTCAGAAGAGGTGTTTTGTATGTGGACATACCACAAAACGCCCACAAACACGCAGAGACACTAGTTTTATGTGTGAGGAGTGTCAAGTGCCACTCTGTATATACCCATGTTTCAAAGAGTTCCACAAGCTGCAGCAGTTCTAGGAAAGTGTTCAGTGACTGTATATGAGCCGCTCTTTTTTACCGATGTCGCTACCGATGCTTTGACCTACCTGTATAGGACAAAGAAACTTTGTGACTAAGTTTTGGTCCGACTTCAACCATTAACTAGTTACATTAACATACGAAGGAAAGGGCGCCAGTTTATATTGTTCCAGTCATGGTATTGTGCCTTTGTGTTCTTTGCTAACATATATATTTTATTGTTTCTTAAATTACCTGGAATCACTGTATCTAGAATAGCTTAAGTTACTTTAAGATCCTTGAGTATGATTTGTTTTACAAGTGCATCTAACATGTCAAAGTTAGGACTGATGCAATAAGCACAACTATCAGAATTTTTCTGTGTATATATATGAAACAATAGTAATAAACAATGTTTTGTATTGTTTGTGTAAAAAAGTTTTATACACTAATAGTGATAATGTTTGTTCAGTTATTGTGTTGTAAACAATGAGTGTATATTTGATCAATGCACCTTACTTTGGTCTCACAGGCCACATAAGTTACTTAGAAAAGAAACATATTGGAAAATACAAGAAACCTTCGAATTGGAGTAAATAAAAGAATACCGGGTGGGCGGCACTCGCCACTGTTGCCATACACCGCTCATTTTCTGCCAACTTGGCGCCTCTGTATCTCGGTAAGTACTGATGGCAAAAAAATTTTTTAGGCTTAAAATACTCGGTAAAATAATCCTATCATTTTGGTAAGAATTTTTTTTTTGTTTTTCGAATATTTTGCGACATAGAATGAGTTTCAGAAAGGGGCCTGCGACAGTCAAAGGGTTAAAGGAAGGGTTTTGGATATTGGCAGTTTGGAGGGACATCTAAAATGTCTTATCTGGGTGCCTCTGCAAAGACACTGATTATGTATGAGTGATGGTGAAGGTGTTGAATGATGATGAAAGTTTTTTTCTTTCTTTTCGTTTTTTTTTTTCTTTCTGGGTCATTCTGCCTCAGTGGGAAGTAGCCGATATGCTAAAAAAAAAAAAAATGATGACTGCTGATGTCAGATGGTTAGGATCAGAGTAACCCTGCATATTCCACAGACTGCTCTCTCTGGAAAACAGTAACCAGGGCCATCAGGAAAGATTAAACAGTACCTCACATCCTGTTAGCCATTCTACATTTTCATACTGCAGTGTTAAGAAATGTCTGGTATATTAACTTTTTTTTGTCTTTGTGTACACACCAAATTATGGAGTGCTGGCTTAGGCTTACTACTGTTCACAATTTCTAATATCTCCCAGTGAATTTTGTAGGAAAATGGCATTTCTAGTACAGCCCCTTCTTTCTTAACCCTTTCAGGGTCCAAGGCCAAAATCTGAAGTCACGCACCAGTGTCCAAGAAATTTTGAAAAAAAAAAAAAAATTATTTTTTCTTACAGAATTAAAGAGCATATTTTTGTGAAGGTAATAAAACAAAAAAAAAATTAGAATCTGATCAGTACTTACCGAGATACAGTGCCAAGAAGTTTGTAGAAAATGATGTGGTGGCGGCAACATCGACGAATTCCACATACGCGTATTATATTATTTTTTTTAGTTGTTTTTTCTTTTCTTTTCCAATTTTTTTCTATTCCTACTAACATTTGGGGCCTGAGAGACCAATACTGTATATAATTGTAATATATATATCATTGTATTGAACACAATAACCGCACTAAAGTTATTATCATATTTTGTTTACCACTGTTGTTTTTTACAATAAACATGCACAAATATTGTATAATACTAATGTTCTATCATATATTTACATATTTACAATCACTGGACGGGGGTTTTTAGAACTGCTGGAGCTTGTGGAACTCCTTGAAACAAGGCACCTGCACAGAGGAAACCTTACATTCCTCACACATAAACCGAGTGTCTTTGCGTTTTTGTTGCCGTCGTTTTTTTTGGGGCACAGACAATGCATCTCTTCTGAGCAAATTTCTTTTGAGTTGAAGGAAGCTGTATTATGAAATGATCACCTTCTCTTCTCAAACGCTTGGGTATTTTGTGATGAATTCGAGGACCATGTTGTTTTGGGCAGGTGTTTTTTCCTGGTACTTCATTATGAGTTGTCTGAAAACAGACAAACAAAATTCACCATACGGTGGTCTTTTTACCAGTCTTTATTTGGTACATATTATATGCATTCAGCATTGAAATGTCCATGAGATGGAAGAAAATTTTCATGGTACCACTTGTAACTCTTACGAACACAGTCAACAAAACCCCAATCTGCATGTCACACTTGTCAACCAAGCGCATGTTTTGTGTATAATCAATCACTGTCACTGGTTTTCGATACGTTCATTAGTCACTCGATCAACTTTGCCACTGTCTTGCATTTCATTACGGTAAATGGTTGTCAACAATGTGACTTCTCGTTTGCCCATGCCACCGTAATCCCAAATGTCATTGGCAGTAAACACCTGCACGTCATCACCCGAACACCTGCGTTGAGCCTGGGCCATATTTTTTCGATTAGAACGCACTGTGCCACACACATCTGTCTTGTTCACTCGCATGAAATCATGAGTAATGGGCTTGTGTACCATTTATCGGTATAAAATGTATGGCCCTTACCAAGATAAAGGTCCCATCATGTTTCTCACTACGTCACCTGATATACCCAATAACATCTTGGTATCTTTCAATGTTTTACTACCCGTGGTTATACAAAACAATATCCAACACCAGGCCCCTGTTCACAATCACAGAGTACAAACAATTTTATACCAAAGCGGTTCCTCTTGCTCGGTATATATGCTTGAATGACAGTCTTAAACCCTTTTAACAAAATCAAAGACTCGGTCAATTACAAGATTCTTGAATGGATAAAAGTATTCCTGAACTTTTGTTTGAGATACATGAAAACATTTCTAATCTTGTATAACCTGTCACTTCTGTAGGCCTGGTTTTGTCAGAGAAGTGCAACATACGTAACAGTAAGATAAACCTGTTCACTGGTATTATTTTACTGAAGGATGGGGTACAAATTAAACCGATCTGTGGACCAGTATGCTTTTATATTATGCTTATAGACGTGAGGCATAAGCATTATTGTTGCAAAAGCAAATACATTTCTGCAAAAAGTCGTCTCTTTCCACCTGTGTAGTCTTGACTGTGGGATAAGATCGTATTTGCCTGGTGTACTGAAAATACTTATTACTTTCCCTGACAATAATTTCCTCAAAGGTGGTCAAAGAATAATTCAAAGAATTCCAGTTCATTTGGCCGTGGTTCCAAGGGACAGGTAGGGAGAATTCCACTTTGCGAGTCATCAAAGTGGGTGGAGGGCTGGGAACAAAATTGGGGGTTTTGCTGCCAATCCCCGATACGGTTTTGTGGTGGATACTGGACATTGGCTGGTTGTACGGGTGGTTGTGGCGGGCTGGTGGGTGACGCTCCGCTTTGTCCTTGAACTGAGAGTCAGCAGCGTGGGTTCCCGCGTGGCCACAGCGAGTCACGCATGGCAGGGGCCACTACCACCACCAGCCCACTAAAACCCCCATCCACTGATGTCTGTGGCCCATCCATGCCAAGTGTAGCCACATCATCCTCACTATCACTACCTAAAACGGGTGTAGGGCCATGGGATGTACTCCGGGATGTACTCCGTCCCCTGGGCACAGCATAGGGTACACTACCCAAGCACATGCGGCGGCGAACATACCGACGCTTCACTGGTGAATATGTTTCCTCACTATCACTACTCGAATGATCGTCGAGCGCAATAAAATCACAATCCACTTCAGAATCATCGTCATTATTGAAGTCAGAGGCCAGGCCACGGGAAAATATTAGTTTTCTCTTAAGTTTAGGAACACCCGACGGTGAGTCACGAGTGCCCACACCAGAGGTAGAAGGTCGAGGATCGTCGGGGTTTTCTGCACTATTATCGATATCCTGGGCTTATTTTCGGGGCACTAACTTATCAAAGCCGTAGAATTCGTCTTCATTTCCACTTCCATCAGTGTCAGAACTATCAGACGGAAGAGGAGAGTCCCAATTTTCCGGGGAGTGAGAGCTGACTTGCGACGAGGCATGGTGAACAAGGGTGACTGAGCCGGCGTTCCCACAATGCTATGCAGGCGCCTAGATTTTTTGTTTATGGCGCACACCCACGGCGCAGACCCATTCTCTCATATGTAGGCCTATGAGCGCTTTCGCGCTAAATTTGACGGCGCTAGAATTTTGGCGTAGATCTACGGTTTGGACACTCACCGACCAGCCGTAGATCTACGGGACGGACCCTGAAAGGGTTAATGATGGAGTTCTGTTACTAAGACCACATCGGTAAACGAATTTGTCGCTAAGTGAGGAGCATACTACAATGGTAGTGGGTTTGTGCCAACCATCTTTGATATTGTTTTAATGTTACCATTGCACCATTTATAACATTTTTAATATATTTTTAAATGTTTATACATTGTAATAAACAGAATAGAGGAAATCAGCTCTAATATACATTATTTAGATATTTATACTGGTCAGAGAGCCCGAGACTCATTGGTAAATGAGTCTGTCAATAAGTGAGGAGGGGCTGTATATCTTTAGCACTGTTGGCCATTGTGAAAAATCTGAAATTGCAGTAATATTTTTTTTTTTTTTTTTTAACAAGTCGGCTGTCTCCCACCGAGGCAGGGTGACCAACAACGAAAGAAAATCCCCAAAAAGAAAATACTTTCATCATCATCATTCAACACTTTCACCCCACTCACACACAATCACTGTTTTTGCAGACGTGCTCAGAATACAACAGTTTAGAAGCCCATACGTATAAAGATACACAACATATCCCTCCAAACTGCCAATATCCCAAACCCCTCCTTTAAAGTGCAGGCATTGTACTTCCCATTTCCAGGACTCAGGTCTGGCTATATAAAAATAACTGGTTTCCCTGAATCCCTTCGCTAAATATTACCCTGCTCACACTCCAGCAGCTCGTCAGGTCTCAAATACCATTCATCTTCATTCAAATTCAAACTTTATTCTCTAGAAGTATTACAATGCTGAGTTTACAGAATTTGGTTATTGTGTGGTTTACATGTAGTAAAATAATAATTACAGAGTGTACCACTAGAACGCCTAGCATGGCTAGGCATTTCGGGCAGACTTATATTAAATCTTAGGTTTAAAATGTTACAAAATTTGAGAAGTTGGTATTAGGCTAAGTGACCCAAATACATTTAGTTTGTGTG
>NC_069402.1:522123-537197 GCF_026875155.1 Cherax quadricarinatus | reverse complement strand
GGGGTTTTTTTTTTTGAGGTTTTTGCTAATTTGTGTTCATTAAGAGTGATATTTGAAAATCCCCAAAATAATTTGGTCTCACACCCCACAAAGTTAGTGAAAAAATAAAATATGAAAAAAAAAAAAAGAAACCATCGAATACAAGTAAATAAAATTTACCGGTGAGCGGCATCCCGCTTTTGCCGCCAGAAAATAATTTTCACAAACTTCGGGCCTATATCTCGGTAAGTACTGATGGGAAAAATTTTTTTTGGGGACTAAAACAATCAAAAAAATAATTTTAACTTTTCATAAAAAAAAAATTTTTTTTTTTTTTTGAATATTTTGCGACCCAGAAGCAACTTCGGGATTTGGCCCTTCGACAGTCAAGGGAAAAAAGTGATAGTGATAGTGTTTTCAAAGCAGTTCTGTTGTACAGTGGGGTGAATATTCCCAGTAAAACGGCAGTATATGCAACGACATGCAGTCTGGTATGTTTCATAGCTTTTCCAAGGGGAAGGGATAAACTTGGAGACACCCCGGGCCCTACACCACGACTTGAATGAAGATGACAAAATTGTTAGAGGGTATAAAATGATGTATGGGGCAGCGGTGGGTGGGGGTATGAAAAGTGATGGGGGGCATGGTTGTGTGGCACCGGGGAGCGGGCCCGTGCGACGCATAACCCCCTACCCAACCCACACCCCACAACCTGCACAACCATGTTTCAAAACCAGAAAAACCCCCAAAAACCGATCTGGGGTTGGCAAAAGGGGAGAGTTTGTTCCAGTCCCCCAAAATTTATAAAACAAATGGGAAAACGGCCATCTTACACTTGGGGAAAAATGCGCTGAATGGAAATTTTATTTTTTTTTTAACCCCCCTTGGCAATTTTTTCAGGGAAACCTCACATCTTATATCACCTTTTCAAATTCAATTTCTCACAAACACCTCCCAGTGAAAAACACAATTCAGGGATTTCCTTTTTTGCCCAAAATGTTATGCCACTGTGTATAAGCACACTTTTCCCCCACATACGGGCAACGAATGTTTTGTTTTAAACCCCAGGTTTTATGACACATAGGTGTGAATCGTTTCTTGACACTGTTAGTATGTTACACTTTTCAGACAAAAAAAGGGCCCTGACAAAAATGACAGTTATTTAGATCAGAAATGTGTTTATGTGTGAAACAAAAGTGTTGGGTGTTTTTTTATCCCTTCAGGAAGCTTGTTATTGAGAGTCTTTGTTTTTATTAAAAGGAAGACTCTCTTTAAGCTATACATACCAAGCAAGAGGAGATGCTTTGGTATAAATTTTTGTACTGTTGTTTGCAAATTTGGTTTCTTTTTGGATATATTTTACACTGGCAGTAATACTTTTGGAGATACCGGGAAGTTTTTGGGTTTTCTTGATGTGGTTGAGCAATGAGGGAACCATGTTTTGGGTAAGGGGCATGGTTTTTTACTGATAACTGGTAACAACCCCCATATCAGGATTTCTTGGAGTGAACCTGAAGACGTGTGTGGCACAATGCGTGGTAATCGTAAACATATGCCAAGGTTCGACGGGCACTACAGGGTGAGGTGAAAAGCCTTTTGGTCAATGACAATGCATTTCAGGGGCCCATGACAAATAAATGTCACATTGTTACACCCGTTCACCAAAATGAAATGGCACATACTGAAAAGCAAAAAGAGGACGAATAAACCCCCATTCAAAAACCTGCAGCTGTCATGGACTACAACCTCATAACATTTCGTGGACAAATGTGACATGCAGGTTGGGTTTGCTGATTGTGTATGCAAGGGTTATAAGTGGTATATAAAACTTATTTTTCCATCTTCTTGATATTTCCATTTTAAATGCTTTAACGTTACAATTTAATAAAACAAAACCCAAAATTTGGTGAAATTTTGTTTGTCAGCTCAGACAAATAATTGCCAAGTACCAAGGAGCAACACCTGTAATAGACCAGCGCCCATGAAATTACCAACACACGCCATCACAATTGTGAAAATTTGTGTGGACTGCCTCCAAGAAATCCCCTCCCCGGCAAAAATCTTTGGGAAAAGTTTTGATGGGTCCTTCAGAAAGTGGCTTTTTAGGAAATTTTCCCCAAATAATTTGAAGAAAGGAAAAACTCGGTGAAGGGGCCGAGGGGGGATAACTTGGGTTTGGGTGGGGCATTTTTATTTACCTATCTTTACCAAGCCCCTTTGGTTTTTTCCCCTTCGGGGAAAACTCTGAAAACCCGGGGGCCAATTTCCGAGGGTTAATTTTAAAAAATTTAAGGTTTTTCCTCCTTTGGCACCCAGAAAATTTTTCCAAAAACTATGAACCCCCCAATTTTTTTTAAATAAAATTCCAGGACTCAGCCACGCTTAAATTGCCAAAGACCACTGTAACAAGGGGCCCAATCTCCTGCCTGTTTGGACAAAAACCCAATTAAATTTTCGTAAAAATTGACAGGGCAGGGGGGTTTTTGGATTTGTGGAGGGTTTTTTGTTTAAAAATTTTTTTTCCCTTTTTTTTCGGAAAGGTTATCAAACGGGGTAAAAAAAAAAAAGGTTTTGTTTTCTACCAAAAAAATTTTCCCGGTACCAAGGAAAGAACCCCTGGGGCCGCCCATTCCAAACCAGGACCCCCTTGTAAATTTGGTGTCTGTTTTAAGGGAAGAACCCCCCCTGGCCCTTTAAAACCCGGGCTTTTGGGTTAAAAACCTGGGGCCCCAAAAGTTTTTATGGGCAATTTCCAAGTGTTTTCCCAAAAATGGGCCTTTTAATACTATGAAGGGTTCTTGGGTTTACTTTATATTATCTTCACCCCCCTTTAAGATACCTTAAAACCTCTTTCCCTTTCCCCCCTTCCCCTGAAGGAAGAAAAATTTCCTAAAAAAAAATTTAAATGCCTCCCTAAACCCCCCAAAAGAAACCTTTCCCAAGGGGGGTTGTTGTATAACCATCCCCCAGCTCCCTAGGCCTTAAGGGCCTTGGAACTTTTAGGGCCCAAAAATTTCCCCTTGAACCCCCCAAAAAGGCCCGAATCACAACCCCCAACCGGCCAAAAAATCCAGGGAAAAAAAGGGGAAAAGGGTTTTTTTGTGGGGGCCGGGGGGTCATCCACAAAAGGGGGCCCCCCAAACCCCGGCTAAAAGGGCCACTGGTTTTTCCCCCCTTTTTTGGGTTTTTTTAAAAAGGAGGGGTTTCCCCGGGCCCCTCTCTTGATAAACCCAGTTTTCAAAGGTTCCACAACGCCATTCTAAAAAAGGGGTTTGGGTTACTTTTTTAAAGGCCGTCCTTTTTTACCAGTCCTACCATTTTTCCCTGAAGGAAAAAAAATTTTAAAAAAATTAAATTTTTGGGTACCAACCCTTCCTATAAACCCAAAATAGTTTTAAATTTTTAAAAGGAAAGGGGCCGGGCCAAATTTTTAATTTTTCCAGGGCTTTGGTATTGTCATTTGGCTTTGGCCAAATAAATTTTTTTTTGGTTTTTTAAAATTTACGGTTTACTTTTTAAAAAAGAAAAGTTTAAAGATTTTTTTGGGTATTTGGTTAAAAAAGAAAAGCAAACCTAAATTGTCAAAGTTAAGGATTTGTTTTTGCAAAAGCCAAAACCCCTTCAGCTTTTTTTGGGGGTTCGTGATTATATAAAACCCTTTTTTAAACCAATTTTTTTTGGGATTTTTTTTGGAAAAAAATTTTTAACAAATTTTGGTGATAAATTTTTGTTAAAAATTAATTTTGGAAAAAAGGGAGTTTATTTTTGCCCAAGGGCATTCCTTTTGGGTTTTTTCAACCAAAAAATTTTTTTTTTTTAAAAAAAAACAAAGGGAAAATACAAAAAAAACTTTAAATTTGGAGAAAATTTTTTTAAAGAATCCCTGTCTTTAGGACTGTTCCCAAAAAACCCCTTTAAAAATTTTTCTGAAAATTGGGCGTTCTGTTTTTTTTTGGAAAAAAAGGTTAAAAGGAAAAAAATTTTTTGGTTTAGTAGGTTTTTAAAAAATTATATTTTGGTAAAGAATTTTTTTTTGTTTTGGAAATTTTGGGAAAAAGGGGGGGGAAATTAATTTGAGTTTAAAAAAAGGGGGCCCCGCCATTTTCCAAAGGGTTTTTTTTGTTGGGGGTTTTTGTTTTTTTTTTTTTTTTTTTTTTTTTTTTTAAAATTTTTTTTTTTTTTTTTTTTTTTTTAAAAATTTAAAAGGGAAAGGGGGTTTTTGGATTTTGGGCATTTTGGGAAAGGGACATCAAAAAGGGTCTTATCTGGGGGGGCCTCTGAAAAAGACAACTGATTATGAGGGATGATGGTGAAGGTTTTGGGGAATGATGTGAAAGTTTTTTTTCTTTTTTTTCTTTTTTTTTTTTCCTTTCGGGGGTTCTTTTGGGCCCCCAGTGGGGAAGTGGCGATTATGCTCTAAAAAAAAAAAATGATGACTGCTGATGTCGGGGTTAGGATCAGAGAAAACCCTGCATTTTCCACAGATTTGCCCCCTTTTGGGGAAAACGTAACCAGGGCCATCGGGGAAAGTTTAAACAGTACCTCCATCCTGTTAGCCTTTCTACTTTTCATACTCCCAGTTTTAAAAAAAATTTTTGGGTATTTTTAAACCCCTTTTTTTTTGTCTTTGTGTACACACCAAATTAGGAGTGCTGGTTAGGCTTATACTGTTCACAATTTCTAATATCCCCCAGTAAAATTTTTTTAGGAAAAGGGCATTTCTATTTCCCCCCTTCTTTTTTAAACCCCTTTTTCGGGGCCCAAAGGCCAAAATCTGAAGTCACGCACCAGTGCCCAAAAATTTTAAAAAAAAAAAAAAAAATTTTTTTTTTTTACAAAATTAAAGGCATATTTTTGTGAAGGTAATAAAAAAAAAAAAAAATTTAGAATCTGGGGGGGGGGGGGGGGGGGGGGGGGGGGGGGGGTTTTATTTACCGAAAATACAGTGCCAAGAATTTTGTAAAAAAATGATGTGGGTGGCGGAAAACATCGACGAATTCCCCATAAAAATTATATATTTGTTTTTTAGTTGTTTTTTCTTTTCTTTTCCAATTTTTTTCTTTTCCCCTACTAACTTTTGGGGGGGCCTGGAGACCAATACGGGTTTTATAATTGATATATATATACTCTTGAAATTGAACACAAAAAACCGCACAAAAATTTATTATAATTTTATTTTTTTCCCATTTTGGTTTATTACAATAAACATGCCCCAAATATTGTATAAAAACTAATGTTCTTTTCTTTATATTTCCCATATTTACAATCACTGGACAGGGTTTTAAAACTGTGGGGGGCTTGGGGAAAAACTCCTTGAAACAAGGCACCATGCACAGGGGCCCTTACATTCCCACACAAAAAACCGGGGTGCCCTTTGGGGTTTTTTGTTCCCGTCGTTTGTTTGTGCACAGACAATCCCAACCTCTTTGAGAAATTTTTTTTGAGTTGAAGGAAGCTGTATTATGAAATTTCCCCTTCTTTTCTAAAAACGCTTGGGAAATATTGTGAGGAATTCGGGGGAACCAGGTGTATTGGGGTTTTTGTTACCTGGTATTCATTATGAGTTTTTCTGAAAACGGGGACAAAAAAAAATTCCCACCATCGGGGTTTTTTTCCCAGTCTTTTTTTGGGTTTACATTTTATATGCTTTCAGCATTAAAATGTCCTTGAGTTTTGGAAAAAAATTTTTTCATGTCCCACTTGTAACCCCTTACGAACACTTTCAACAAAACCAATCTGCATTCCCTTTTGGGAAACC
Source organism: Cherax quadricarinatus (assembly GCF_026875155.1). Taxonomy (NCBI): domain Eukaryota; kingdom Metazoa; phylum Arthropoda; class Malacostraca; order Decapoda; family Parastacidae; genus Cherax; species Cherax quadricarinatus. The sequence goes on along the minus strand of NC_069402.1, from coordinate 531,460 downwards.
CAAAGGGCGCTTTTTTTGGGGTTTTAAAAATTCAATCCGGGTAAACGGGGTTTTCAAATTTCGTTAATTAGTCCCCGATCAACTTTGCCACGGGTCTTCATTTCTTTACGGTGAAGGGTTTTGTCAACAATGTAAATTTCGTTTGTCGGGCCACCGAAAATGCCATGTTATTGGCAAAAAAAACACCCGAGGTCATTCACCACGAACACCTGCTTTGGCCGGGGCATATTTTTAACGTTTAGAAGCACTGTGAAAACCCCAAAATCTGTCTTTTTCCACTTCGCAAAAATCATGAGAAAATGGGCTTGTGAAACCAGTTTCGGGTTTAATGAAAGGCCCCTTTTCCCAAAGAAAAGGGTTTGCCATCATGTTTCTCACTACTCCCCTTTGAATACCCAATAACATTTGGGTTTATTTTTTCAAGGTTTTACTCCCCGGATAAAAACAAACCCAACCCCCAGGCCACTTTTCACAATCACAGAGTAAAACAATTTTTACCAAAGCGGTTCCTTTCCCTCGGAAATATACGTTTGAATGACAGTCTCCCTTTTGAAAAAAATTTCAAAGCCCGGGAAAATTACAAGATTCTTGAATGGATAAAATATATCCGAACTTTTTTTTGGGAGATACATAAAAAACATTTCTAATCTTGTAAAACCTGTCCACTTCTTCAGGCATGGTTTTGTCAGAAAAAGTGCAACATACGTAACAGTAAGATAAACCTTTTTCACTTTTAAATTTATTTAAATGGGGAGGGGGGAAAAAATTAAAAAGGGAATCTGGGGACCAGTTATGTTTTTTAATTATGCTTATGCCCTTTTGGGAAATAAGCATTTTTGTTGAAAAAAAGCAAATACATTTCTGCAACAGTCGTTCTTTCCCCCTTTGGGGAAAGTTTTGGGACTGTGGTGTTAAGATCGTTTTCCCGGTGTACTGAAAATATTTTATTATTTTTCCCTGACAAAAATTTTCCATCAAGGCCCTGGTCAAAGAATAATTCAAAGAATTCCAGTTCATTGGCCGGGGTTCCCAAAAAGGGGCAGGTGGGTTTTAGAACCCCATTTTTCGAGTCATCAAAGTGGGGGGAGGGCGGGGAAACAAAATTGGGTTTTTTGCTGCCAACCCCAGTTTACGGTTTTTTTGGTGGAAAATGGCCCCATATGGGCGGGGTTGTACGGTGGTTTTTGTCGGGTGGTGGGGGGGACGCTCCGTTTGCCCGAACTGAGAGTCCCCAGGGGGGGTTTCCCCGCGTGGCCCCAGCGGGGTCAGGGCCAGGGCCTTCCCCACTACCACCACCAGCCCCACTAACACCACCCAAACTGATGTCTGTCCCCCACCCATCCCAAGGGAAAGCCACATCTTCCTAAATACCCACCCCTAAAGGGGTTGTAGGGCCATGGTTTACTCCGGGAGGTACCCCGGTCCCCTGGGAAAGCATGGGGTCCCACCCCCAAAAGCACTTCGGCGGCAAAACCATCCCGACGTTTAAAATGGGGGGAATATTTTCCTCCCCAAACACACTGGGAATATCGGGGAGCGCAAAAAAATCACAATCCACTTCAAAATCATCGTCTTTATTGAAGTCAGAGGCCAGGCCCCACGGGAAAATATTAGTTTTCCTTAAGTTTTGGAACACCCGACGGTGAGTCACGAGTCCCACCACCAGGGTTTGAAGGTCGAGGATCGTCGGGGTTTTCCCGCACTATTATCGATAAACCCGGTTTATTATTTTTTGGTCACTAATTATCAAAGCCGTAGAATTCGTTTCATTTCCACTTTCCCTCATGTCGAACATCAGAAAAGGAAGAGGAGAGTCCCCCCAAATTTTCCCGGGGATGAGGGGGTGGGGCTTTCGCGGGGCTGGTGAACAAGGGTGACTGAGCCGGGGTTCCCCAATGCAAAGCAGGCGCCTAGATTTTTTGTTTAGGCGCCCCCCCACGGGGCGACCCCCCATTCTCTCATTTTTTAAACCCCTTTACGCCCTTTTCCCCCTAAATTTTTACGGCGCTTTGAATTTTTTGGGTTTGACTACGGTTTGGACACTCAAAGCCAGCCTATGATCTACGGGGCGGACCCCGAAAGGGGTTAAAGATGGGTTTTTGTTACTAAACCACATCCCGGGGAAAAAGAATTTTTCGGAATGAAAGGGGCTTACCCACAAAAGGTAGTGGGTTTTTTTTGCCCAAACCCTCCCTTTTATATTTTTTTAATGTTTCCATTGCACCATTTTTTTAAAAATTTTTAAAATATTTTTTAAAAAGTTTATACATTGTAATAAACAGAATAAGGAAAGGAAAAACAGCCTTTTAATTAAATTTTTAGATATTTTTTATGGTCAGAGAGGCCCCCCCCAGACTATTGGTAATGAGGGCTGTCATAAGTGAGGAGGGGGTTTTTATAACCCTTTGCACTGTTGGCCATTGTGAAAAATCTGAAAAATTTCAGTAAATTTTTTTTTTTTTTTTTTTTTAAAAGTCGGCTGTCTCCCACCCAGGCAGGGTGAACCCAAAGAAAAAAATCCCCAAAAAGAAAATACTTTTATCATCTTTATTCAAAAACTTTTACCCCCCCTCACACACAAACACTGTTTTTTCCCGACGGCTCAGAATTTCAACAGTTTTTGAAGCCCATACGTTTTTAAAAGGGTACCCCCAACATAATTTCCTCCAAAGCCAATTCCCAAACCCCTCCTTTTAAAAATGGGAGGCATTGTACTTCCCTTTCCAGGATCAGGGCTGGCTATATAAAAAAAAACTGTTTCCCCGGAAACCCTTCGCAAAAAATTACCCCCCTTTACAATCCAGCGTCGTCAGGCTTTAAATCCATTCAAACTTTATTCAAAACAAACTTTAATTTCCTAGAAGTTTTTACTTTCTGAGTTTACAGAATTTGGGAAATTTTGTGGTTTTCTTTTAGGGAAAAAAATAATTACAGAAGGTTTTCCACTGAAAAGCCCAGCATGGCCCAGGGGATTTGGGCAGAAATTATATTAAATCTTAGGTTTTTTAAAAAAATTAAAAAAATTTAGAATTGGTATTATGGGTAAGTGACTTTAAAAAAATAGTTGGGAGTTTAGGGAATGTAATGCTTTTGTTTTGGCACAAAACGTTGTTTTAGTATTGGGAGTATCCAGGGCCCAATTAAAGACTAGTTTAAAATTCATTATTTTGAGATTTAGAAATTTAAAAATTTCTGGTTTTTGGTTTAAAGGTGGTTTGGGGATGTAAATGTGAACCACCAGGTGGGATTTTGTATTATTAGTTGACAGGGTGTATCAGGGGGGGTAAAATGGTTTTTTTGATGGTAGTTTTGAAGGTGATGAAAAGGGCTGCCCGTTTTAGAATTTTTAGGGGGGTGTTTTCCCGATTTTAGGGGCCCTTTACATATTTAATTTTTTTTTAAAGGGTTTTCGGACACTGGGAATTGGGCATAGGATGTTTGTTTTTCGGTGTTGTGCCCGTTGGGGTTTTGTTACAATACAAGAAAGCGTTTTTTGGTCAAGGTTAAATTGGAAATTTTAAGGGGCCGTGATTAGATTGCAAAAGTAGTAAGTGTGGATTTTTGAACAGGGAGTAAGTTTAGATTAAAGAAGAGGGGGGGGGGGTGTTGCCAGGGGTGGATTTAAATGATTTTTCTTACTGGGCTTTTGGGGTTTGGGTTTTTATTGGGGTTTAGGTGGGGTTGCTGCAGTTTTAAAACCCCAAGCACAGAAAGCATAGGTTTAGGTATGGGTATTTTTTGAATGGTATATTTTTGAGGAAAAGGGATTTTTCGGCACGGGAGTATCAAAATCTTGGAGAGGACCCCCAAAACCGTTTTGGAATTTTTTTGGTTATGTGTTGGGTTGGGGGCTGAAGTTAGGGTTTTTGTCGAAAGGTTTTAGGCCTTGGGAAATTTCCCTCATTTTGCCTTTGGGAATTAGAGTGGGGTCGTTTTTAAGTTAATTTGCGCATTTTCCTGGCCCCTGCTAAAAACATAAGGAAATAGGTTTTTTTCAACGTTAAGCATTTAAATTTTTTTGGCCCGTCATTCAAGTCGATATTTTGATCACTCCTCCCTTAAAAAATTTTGTTGAGGGGGTTTCCCAAAATTAGGGTGGAGGGTGACATAAGTCGTGTCCGTCAGCAAAGGGGAAAAAGGGGGGGGATGGGGTTTGAGATACGTTTTTGGAAAAATTTTTTGGTGTTTTATTGGGAAAGAGCAAAGGGGCCAAAGGCCACTTCCCTGCGGGAAATCCAGTTTCAAATGGGTGTGTTGTTTTATGCTGGGCTTTAATGGTGACATATGATACCTAAATTGTAAGGTAAGATTGAAATATGCAAGAGCAAGGCCTCTTATACCATAAAAAGGTCAAGTTTGGGGGGGAGTAGGATTCCGTGGTTACTGTGTCAAAAAACTTTTCTTAGGTCCAATAAAAAATTCCCCAAAATTTGGGTATTCCTTAAATTTTCCCCAAGGGGTGTTTTAAAGCGATCAGCCCTTTTTATAAATTTCTTTGTTAGTGCTTTTATTTTTCCTGAAACCAAAAATTTGGGGGGGGGTTGAGTATGTTTTTTTGACATTAAAAAATGAATATAGTCTCCGGGGCACGAGTTTCTGAAAGATTTTGGATAGCAATGGTTAAAATTTTTTTTTGGCCTATAGTTGTTTAAAAATGTAGGGTCACCCCCTTTAATTTTATTTGGGGTAACCCCTTTTTTGTCTTGAGTAGTTTTTCCCGGGGAAAGGGGCTACTTTAGTGACTTGTTTTTTAAAAAAATGAATAGTATGCGGAGAGGACATGGGCCACTTTCTTTGTACCCAAAAAGGGGGGGAAAGGGACAATTTCCCCCAGTTTTTTTTTTTAATGACTTTATAATCTCGGTGACTTCCGTGGGCCCCAGTTTTGGGGCAAGATAGAAGGAATTTGGGGAAAATTCCCCTCTAGGTTTGTCCCCAGCTTTGGGGATTGGGAAAGTGGGATTTTATTTGGGGAGATTAGAACCCCCTTTTGGGTTGGGGAAGAAATCGTTTTTCTTTTTGCTGTTTTCGGGGGGTTTGGCCCGTGGTTTTTAATTGGTTTAGTTTTGGACAATATCTTGTTTTTTTTCAGTTTGTCCTATCGTACATGCTCAAAGGGCCCCTTTCTGGAAGTCCAAGCCCCCTTTCCCACAAGGCCCCCTTTACCCCCTCCCTCCAAACCCTTTTTGAGGACGCCCCCACCCTGCCTTTTCCCTTTCCCCCAAAAGATTTATACGCCTCCATGTCTTTCCCACTTTGACCCTTCTCTCTAAATGACCAAACCACCTCACAAAAAATTCGCCCCCCTGCTAAAACTTTTTTTTAACTCCCAAAACCTTCTCCCAATTTCCCAAATCCGAATTTTTGTTAAAAATTTTTTACAACACACATTTCCCTTAGCAGGACATCTCCCCTGCCTCCATCTGCCTCCTCGCTGCAGCATTTACAGCCCCCTGCTTCACACCCAATAAAAGGGTTTTTGGGACTATATTTCAGTGGACCCTGGGATAAAGCTATTAATCCCCTTCCCGAGAACTCAATGTTATGCGAAATTATCATTTTTTTGCGAAGAATTTTCCCCATAAGAAATAATGGAAATCAAATTAAACCCTTTTCCCGAAAACCCCAAAAATATGAAATTTTTTTTTTTTTTTTTCCAAAATGAAAAAAAACCCTTCCAAACCGACTTTTCGCCTGCTCGACTTATGACCACTCACTTTGAACGTGTTTTTTTTGCCAAAATTTTTGGGAAAAAACAAATTTGTGTTGTACATAGTGTTTATCCAAAAACCCTTTCAGCATTTAAAAAAAAAGTACTAACAGCATAAAAAATAAAGTAAAACATGAAATACCCAAAAAAAAACAATAAAAAAGTCATTTTCAAAAAATTTTTTTTTTTATGTTCCTAGAAAAATTCGACTTACGACCAATTTGAAATTAAAGACCGGGTTTTTCGGAACTTAACTTTGGGTTTTAAGTCGGATGGTAGGTGTTAAATTTTTTAAAACAAAAAAAAAATAATGGGGGGGGAAAAAAAACCCCCGCCAGTTACATGGAAATTACCTTAATTTTTTTAATTAAATAACCCTACCGGGCCTTTCCTGGTTATAATGATTAAACTTATTTCCCCTTTAGTTTTTTCAATCTCTTGGGCTTTTCCCTTCTCCGCCAATCCCCAGGTACCTTCCCCTCTTTCATACATTAAAACAATAAAAAAAAAATACCAACCACTCTAACACTATATCCCCCCCTGCTTTTAAAAAATTTTTGTTTATGATTTTCCCCCAGTTCCAGCTGCTTTTTTCCTCCTTTTATTCTATGTAATGCCTCCCTCTTCAAAAGGGGGGGTCCTTGGGGCGGGGGAAGGGCTCTTGGTCTGAGGAATTTGACCCATCGGGCCCTTTTTTCCCCAACCGAACCTTTAAATTTCCCCCCAATCTCCCTCCCCCCATCCCCCCTCCCCATCCTTCCCCTTTTTTCCCTTTCCCCCCTCCTCCTCCCCACTCCCCCTTTTGCCCTTCCTCTTTTGTCCTTTGGGGTTTTTTCCCCAGGTGCGTAGGTTTCCCGGGTAGGAGGAAAAAGGTTTTCCGGGGTCCATCCCATTCCGTTGGGGGTTCTTAGCGGGGCGTAGTTTTTCCGTGGAATTGGTCGCCGGGGATTTTTCCCGATCCCCCCTCCGGTATTCCCCGGGGGTAGCTTTTGGGGGTCTTTTGGGCGAGAGTGTTTTCTCTGGAAGCCCCCCTTTTGGGTTTTGGGGGTGGTTGGGCCCAAGGAGGTATGCCCTTTTTGGCGGATATTTCCCGGGCCCCCTCTCTTTTGTCCCCCGGGTGCTCCCGGGAGATGTGAGGGGGTTGGGTATCCCCGGGTTGTTAGTTTTTTTAGCATGAGGGGGAGGGGTTTTGGCCGGGGTTTCCCTGCTGCATCTGCGCTACTTGCGGTGCTGAGGCCTCTTGGGGGCGGAGGGAGATTTCTGGCCCTTTCCCCTTCCCCCCTAGGACCTATCCCTCCCCGGTCCCCCCTTTTTTTTTTTCTTTTTTTTATTTTTATTTTCTTTTTTCTTTCTTTTTTTTTCTTAAAAACAAAAAGAAAGAAGAAACCTAACCATGGCAGCCCTAGTCCATGAACCTGGTACCCCGGGCCCCTTTCTTGATACCGCCCCCCGTTCTGACCCGCCCCGTCTTTGGACCACTCTTCAGACATTCCCATGCCTCGTACCTATTGCCGGTGCTGTTCCTCACCCGCTTCAGGTACTGAGGCCTCGACTGACTCCTTCGATTTATCAGACCTTCGCTCTCTCTGACTATGCTTCCGGCCTCTCCCTACGGTGCGGCAATTTTCAAATCGCCGACCCGTTCCACGTCGGGCCAAATCTGGTCCCCCGCCTAAACGTCAACGACAATTACCTGCTGATGATACTTCTCCCCCTTCACTTCTCTTCTTCTCAGAAACGATGACACGTCCTTTCCCCACCTTTCCCCGCTCAGTTTTCAGACTGAACAGTGGGACTAAATTCTTCATTTTTACGACCAACTTCCTCTACTGCCTATCTTTCTGACCATAGTATTGGCAAGGCACTCCTACGCCATGTTGGTAAAGATATTTCTTTCATGCTCTTAAGAGCGGTACGCGCATCATTACCGTACAGAATGCTACCCAGGCTCGTGAGCTCTCTCGTCTTTCCCATATAGATATGTTCCTGTCACCCTTGAAAAACATCATTCCCTCAATTCTTGTAGTGGTACCGTCATTCTGCCCCATACCATAGTTCAACAAAATTTCCAGACATGTGGCACCGACATTCTAGAACAGCTGGAACTTCCAAGATCTCCCAATCCTCAAGGTAGACACTTAGTTCTTCCTGCCCGTGGGCGGAGACGATACCTAGCAATGTGGCTCGTTTAACTTTTGACAGCCGAGAACTCCCATCCTCAGTTTATATAGCAGGACATCGGTTACAAGTTCGAAAGGTGATCCCTACACCACAACAGTGTAGAAATTGCTGGCGATTTGGCCATCCAGCGAAATATTGCAGATCTATCGCCGAATGCCAGTCTGTGGTGCCGATGACCATTCTAATACGTCTTGCAATCGATCTCCCTCTTGCCTTAACTGTCATGAGGCTCACCCTTCGTACTCTCGCCGTTGTCAGGTCTATTTAAACGAGCGGGAAATCCGTTACCTCAAAGAGACAGAAGGTCTCCCTTATGCTGGCAGTTTCTCATCTCCGCCTCCAAGGGAGACTCCCACGTGTTTCTTATTCCGTGTTTCAAAACGGTCCCCCACTTCTGGTATCCCATCTTCTACACCCACCTCTGTGGTTACCTCTCCATAATCACTTCCTGTATCTAATCCTTTTGCTGTCCTCGGCTCAGACGTCCCTACTTCAACGCCTCAGTCTATCTCGCTTCTTCGAGTTCTCTCTTACAAGCCTCAGTATCGACGAGACCTCGTACGACACCTCTTCCCAATCGTCCCTCTACTTCTCAAAAGTCAAAAAAAGGTCCGGTAACACCTCCTACCCATCTTCCACCTCCTCATTTTACCCTCCCTGTCTCTGTCCCTAGTTCTTCCCCTCTCATGGCTCAGTTACAAGTGCAGAGGTTACACCTCCTCCTCGTAATGTACCTTCCTCCCCTGTTCCCTCCCAAGTTTCTTCCTCTTCTGCCACCTCCCAGGTTCCTGTCTCTTCTGTCCCCTGCCACGCTTCTCCAGTTCCCTCCACCCTTTCGCCCCCCCCTACCTTGGTACAGTCCAATACAGTTCCAATCTTTACTCATCCTCCCCCTACCATTCCCAATATTGTCTCCCATACGACATCTCTGAATTCCGAAACACTTGAAGCAATCTCTGAATATATTGCAGAGACCAAACCATCAATGGACACTGATCACCTTCCGCTCTTTCTCTCTCCTCTGCTCCATCTGCGCAACTCCTTTCTTCACAGCGCACCGTTCCTTCGCTGCTTTGAACATTTTCCACTGCCTCCGCATGTGGACTTTTCTAACCCTTCTAGTCCGTAGGAACCTTACCTGCGGATTTCAAGTATCTTTATCATTGCCAATCATGGCCTTTTTACAGTGGAATATACGCGGCCTCAGGGGTAATCGGGGTTTAGCTTCAGATGTTACTCTCCCAGTTTGCCCCTGTTGGTGTTTGCTTACAGGAACCCAAAATTCACTCTGCTGTTATTTTTTCAATCCAGGCTATTTAAATTTTTTTGTATCTTCAGATCCTTTTCCTGATGGGACCTTTAATGAAGTGCCCTTCTTCTCCCCCACTGATATTCCCTACCATCACTATTTGTTCATACTTCGTGCATTACACAGCAGCCCGTATC
>NC_069402.1:490782-521623 GCF_026875155.1 Cherax quadricarinatus | reverse complement strand
GTTAACATAATTGGTCCGGGATGGACTCCAAAATTTTGATAGCGGGAGAAAGTTTACAGGGTAATGAATTCAAATTTACAAAGGTAATAAACTAACAATTAAAAAGGAAAGGGGAACCCCAGGGGTCTAGTCACAATCATGAAAGTTAAAAAGGTTTTTACAGATTAAGAGGTACGTAAGGGCCCAGGGACTGGGCCCCCAAAAGTGTGTGGCTGAAAGGTACAAGGTAATGAACTCAAAAGTTACAAAGGTAATGAACCCTGTAAGAATGGTTACTTCCTTATACATGGCTAAAATCATAAACAAATTATAGTATAAGAGCAATTCACCTTCCACCCCGGGGTCACAACTGTAGTGAGTTTTGGTGCAAATATTGATTGTTGAGAACACACACACAATACAAATTCAACACACACACACAAAACACACACACACAAACACACACACACAAAAACCAACAACACCCCAACCCCAAAACACACACCAACACACAACCACACACAAAAAACTCATACACACACACCCACACATCAAACACACACACACACCACACTCTACACACACACACACACCTATAACCACCACCATAACACACCACACTCTATACCACACACACACCCCCACACACACACGGGAAACAGTTTAGTTTTAAGGCGAGGTTGATAGGCTCTGGAGCGGGGAAGAGGACCTAGTAGCAGTCAGCGAAGAGCGGGGCCGGAGCGTGACTCGCCCCCTGAACCCAAAATGGGTGAGACAAATGGGTGGTAACGGGAGTTTGGGATCGACCCCTGAATTCAATAGGGATGCCACACATTATACACACACACACACACACACACACCATGCCACATGTGGTAATGCTTTATTTACAGTAGCAAAGTCGGGGTATTTCTCCAGAATGGCTGAAATATACCATGTGGATAAAGTATTTTGCATTTCTTGAAATTTATGGCAAAGTTGTTTTTAAATTCATTAATTTTATCACACCCCAGTACATAATGAGCAGGGTGTGACAATAGTCCATCGGGCAAAGTTTACTTTTCTTTTGGGTCTACATCTGGTGGTGGTGATTTAACCTCAAAGTTTTCTTAAAACCGCGGAGCCCGGGCAGTAGTGAAATCCAGGTCTGCATTTGTGGTGCCCCTAGACGTGGCTCCCTGCATGTGAATGTGATAGATGGACTCTGGTTCAATCTCCCTGACCCTTAAGCCCATAAAATTCTTTGAAGTTCTTTTTTTTTTCTTGTTCCAAATTTACTCCCTGACAACCCAAAAAAATTTAATCTACTCCTCTTGAAAGCAAAGCTCTTTTATGCATCTGAAGACCAATGTGAGAGGGAAACCCCCGCATTTTGCCCTGACCCCCACTGCCCACAACCCTACCATCTGTGTCTGGCTTCGACCAGCATGCAACAAATTTATGTTTATGGTTGAGGCATTTAGGTGACGAGAACAGTTAAAATTAAACTGTCAATCTTTGATACTGTGCATTTCAGTAAAAGGAGTATGGAAAACGTTCTGCTAAGGGTAGGGGCCCCAATTATTGATGCTGCTCCAAATTTCTTTAAGGGGCCCATCCTCTTGAAACAGCAGCCTACCAGCGCACCGTGGATTGGTGACAAAACCCTCAGCGAAAAATAATTTGCGAGAGGTGTGCTGTGTGAAAAGTTTCAATACAGTTTAAAGGCCTCATGTTTGGCTTAAAGGCAAATTTTTGGGTTTGTGATTTAAGAAGTAGTTTGGGGGGAAAGGGAGGAATGGTAATTTGGAAGGGGGGTAATATTCCATGGAGCGGAAAAGTGCCGCTTTGCTTTACTTGAATAGTCATGTTTTGTTCTGCGGAGGCGGTTCCATTTTTTTCGACCCATTGGAGGAGTGTTCACCAGTGTGGGGGAAATTTTGGAGGGCTTCTGGCGGGGGTTTTTAAATGAGCTTCCCTGGCATTTTAACCCCAATTTTGGGTTTTTCTTTCGTACCGACTCTGTGTTGGAATATCAATTTCTTTTTGATTTTTTAAAATTTTTGGGCAGACGAGGGCACCCTAAAATGATCCTCATTGCTTCGTTCTGCAGTTTTTCCAGCCCCAAGTTCCCAGTCGAACAAGAGAAGTAGTGGCGGATTTTTAACCCAAATGATCAAATATAAGCAAGTTACTCTTTTCCAATTTTAAATTAGATCATACTGGGTGAAGCCCTGCACAACTTGGCTCTTGTTTTCTTTGTTTTGGGAAAAAGTTTGTTAACAGGTCCAATTAGTGGAACTCAAAACCCTAGATCCTGTATCTGTTACATTTTCTAAAAGGGGCCCCATATGCAATTGGATCTGACGAATGTCCCCTCTCTGTCGAGGGGACGCCTTTGGTATCTTTTTTTTTCGTAGGATTATAACCCCCGGGTTGACATGAGGTAGTACATGTTTAAGAATTTTTTGGGTGTTGGGGAACCCGGTGGTGTGAATATTTTTCATCAGCAAAACAAATCAATAATGAGGGGGTGACTAGGATGCATTAAGTATTGCTTTAAATTTAGAATATTGAACGTGTGGGACGACCCACACCCCCCTGGGGGGTTTCCCTAATTCAAAGTCTTTAGTTACATTCTTGTCCCGGGAAAAAACAAAAACGTTTTCGTTGGACGGGTACCCTTTAATCAGAGAGAAGCCATCCCCCAACATCCTTTGGAAAAGTTCATAATGATTACATGTCGGTTGGCTAATCGAAAGCGGTTTTTAAGGTAAAGGGAAAGGTAGTGTATGAGCCGTGTGTGCAGGGGGGAAAAAAGGTGGCTATGCAATGATGACGCTCCTTCCATGCATAAAAACCTGAAAAGGGGAAAAAAAATTGTTTGATTCTGTCATGGACGATTAAAAATCATTCTTCAATGTTTTACACAAGCAGTAGTAAAGTTTGGGGCTAAAAAGCATTTTGTGTTTGGGGGTTGGAAAATTGGGAAATGAGAGGTGTGGGGCCCAAAGATTGAGGGGCCCCCCAGTTACATGTCTGTTATATAATTCAAGTAAGGATTACCTGGTATCGACACAGAAATTGAGTATGTTGTAAGTAATACCATCCTCCCCAGGCGCGTGGAGTTGCCCTGTGCTGGTCATTTCTAATTGGGAAAAGGAAGTTGCAATCATCTGCCTTTGTGAGCATAAAGCAAAAAAAGTCTTCCCTTGCATTATATTGTTTTTAATTTTGCCTGTTGGTATGGGAAGTTTGTCATAGCTAGATGTAACGCCCCCGCATGACTAATCATTCGCCCTAGTAAGGGATGAGGGTGCCGTTTCCCTTTTGTTACCCCTTTAAATTTTATTTAGTCCCTCCAAGCCCCGGGTAAGGGGGTGTGGCATTAAGAAGTTTACAAAATTTTTCCCCGTCTGTTTGCCGAGCTCTGTATACACTCTTGGCAGCGCAAGGGCAGTTTGGAAAGGCCCCGCATTCCCGGGTCGATGTTTTCTTGGCTAGGCCTAGTCTGCGAGAGTACGTTTCGTGTACGAAGTTTTGAATCTTGAAAAAGTATGGTTTTTTAAGGGGGTTGTTTTTTATGGAAGTTTGTTGGGTTTAGGGGTACCAAAAAGTTTAATGGGGCTCTAAGTATTCTGAATACTGCTCACAAGATCATTTTAAGGGTTTAAGAGGGACACTCTAGGAATTTTACCCGCGTCACATGTGCAACAAAGTCATATGTGATCAGTGGGAAAATTAAAACGTTTTTCCTTTGAAAAATCCCCCCAGGGAAGGATAGTATTACAAAAATCTAGTGGGTTAGCCTGGGAAAAAATCGACGTATATCTGTTTCAATGGAAAATCACAGCTGGCAGAAGTAAAGTTGAAGCCCCCGGCACAGATCAAGGACGCTCCAAGATATGTGTGGGGTTTAAGATACCCACAATTTGGACATTATCATGACTTTTAAGAGTGCAACAGTTTTATTACCATTACGATTCCAAACGTGAGTTTCCCAAAGCTTTTGTGTCTCGATTGTAATCCCAATAAAAGAGTAGGTCAGAAAGGCACAAGTTGGAGCTCCAAGTAATTAAAATTTTTCAGGGAGCATACAAGTTAAATATGTTTGAGAGAGAGTTCCCTATTTAAAATCAACACGTGATTTGTAACCCTCTGTTTTTTGTGTGCAAGAAATTGATGGGGAAACCATTTTTTTAAAATATAGAAAAACAAAAAGTTAGTGATTTGAGGTTATTTGCAACAAATGATGGTAATTTAGGGGGGGTTTTGGGGATTTTTCAGGGCTCGCCTCTTTAAAACCACAAAATCAATGGGTTTTGGTGGTTTTTATGAAAGAAGGTGGAATCTTTTTCTTTAATGAGCAATTTCCCGTTAATATAGAAAGTTTATGCGGGGTTTTTATCCCATTATGTAGTCCGGGTCATCTGGTTTTCAGCTAATGAAAAAATTGTTTATATTAAAAAGCAGGGCCTTTCATTTTCAACATGTACCCCTTGTCCATGAGTTTTGTAAGTGCACCTCCCGTTGTAAGGCCTCGTGGGGGTTTCGTAAAAACCGAGCATGAGTGTTTATGTGTGAATGTATGATAGGTGAAACCACCTACATTCCTCCCCCAAAACATTACATGCAACACTAAACTGTCTCCCGCGCCACTCCACATTGTGTTCTTACATTTATCAAAAGTATTGTATTAAATTACTGTCTGTGGTTAACCTCATCACACTCTTCACACCCCTTTTCGCTCATCACTATTACTAACATTTAGACACCACCCCTTCATACATCTTCACCACCACTTATATCGCTCATCCTTTAAAACATTATAGAAACCCCCGTCTCTCCATCTTCACCCCCATTATATTTCGCTCATCACTTTTTTAAATTTTAGACCCAGCCTCATACACTCTTCACCCCCTTATATTTCGGTCTCACTATTACTAACTCTTGACCCTAGCCCTTATTTGATGTCACTAAATTATCAACTCAAGTTTATATTGTCATTCTGGATTAAGAAAACCACCACCCCCTTTTTTCAGCAACCTTAAAATTGCTTTCACAAATTTTGACAATCTTGTTATTGTTTTTCACTCTACACATCTTTCCCTTTTTTGTTTCAAGTTGTTGTTTCAGGGAAATTTTTGTGTTTCCCGTACTTTTATGCGCGACTCAGGTTGTATACCCAGGAGCAAGATTGGAACAACTGGGCGTGAAGTCCCGGTCGCTGGTGTTTGGTGACTGTAGCTGACTCGCTAGGCTGGTATTGACAGCCGAGGTGGGGGGTTTTTGACGTGCCCCCAGGTGAGGTGCTCAACCCCCCCTTGTCGAGGGCAGGCATGAGCCAGTATTCAGCCCCAGGTACCCGGTAGCCCGGGGGGTATTATGGGGGGGACAGGGGTGAAGTGCGGTTGGCTGGATGCGATCAGCCCTCACCTGCATCAGCTGAGCTGCTGTGACTCCGAGGTCTTAAAATTGATTCATTGTTTAGCCACGTCGTTTTGTTTGATCAATCATAACACGTTCGAGGGAGCATTGGCACACATGCCACCAGGTGACTTGATGGGCATTTTGGCAACGTGGCCCAGGTTGACACTTATAAAATCGGTTGAGGGGTCGTTTCAATGAGTGAGCAATGATCCCCCTTTCTTGTTTACGAAAAATTTCATAATATTTCCCTTTATATTTTGTGCTTTAACTTTCTAAAAAAAACTAAAAATGGCTCCAAAGAAGTTTAGTGCCAAGCCTTTTGGTTTAAGGGTGAGAAATACGATTGAACTTAAGAAAAACATCGTTGAACAATGTGAAAGTGGCGTACGTGTGGCTGAACTGGCCAGGATGTATAACAAACCCCATACAACCATAGCTTCCATCGTGGCCAAGAAAAAGGAAATCAAGGAAGCTGTTGTTGCAAAGGGGGTAAATATGCTGACAAAAATGAGATCACCAGTACTCGAAGATGTTGAGAAGTTATTATTGGTGTGGATCAACGAGAAACAATTAGCAGGAGATAGTCTTATGCAGCCGATTATTTGTGAAAAGGCTAGGCAGTTGCATGACGATCTGGTAAAGAAATTGCCTGCAACGGGTACTGATATTTGTGAATTTTAAAGGCCCGAAAAAGGGTTTGGGTTTGGGAGAGTTTTAAGGACCGTAGTGGCATACAGTGTGGTGAGGCTGCCAGTTCGGGCAAAATTGCAGCTACAAATTTCGTAAGTGAATTCAAGGAGTACATAGAGGCTGAAGGACTGAAACCTGAACAAGTGTTCAGTTGTGATGAAACAGGCCTCTTTTGGAAGAAAATGCCAAAGAGGACCTACATTACTCAGGAGGAAAAGGGACTGCCAGGACACAAGCCTATAAAAGACAGGCTGACGCTCATGTTCTGTGCTAATGCTAGTGGGGATTTCAGAGTGAAGCCGTTGTTAGTGTACCATTCTGAAAATCCCAGAGTGTTCAGGAAAAACAATGTTATGAAGAGTAAATTGTGTGTGTTTTGGAAATCTAATAGTAAGGCATGGGTCACGAGGGAAATTTTCGTTGAGTGGTTCAATGAAGTGTTTGGCCCTAATGTGAAGAATTACCTCCTGGAAAAGAAATTGGATCTCAAGTGCCTGCTAGTAATGGACAATGCACCTGCTCATCCTCCAAACTTGAATGACCTAATTTTGGAGGAGTTTGGGTTCATCACAGTAAAGTTCTTGCCCCCCGAGTACCACTCCTCTCCTCCAGTCCATGGACCAGCAGGTCATTTCAAACTTTAAAAAACTCTACACCAAAGCAATGTTTGAAAGGTGCTTTAATGTGACCTCAGACACTCACTTGACCCTAAGAGATTTTTGGAAAGAACACTTCAGTATCCTCTATTGCATAAGCCTTATAGGTAAGGCTGTGGAGGGAGTGACTACCAGGACTTTGAACTCTGCTTGGAGAAAATTGTGGCCAGATTGTGACCACAAGAGGGATTTTGAAGGGTTTGTGACTGACCCTGACGAGCCTATGTCAGTTGTGAAATCTGTTGTGGCACTGAGGAGTTCCATGGGGTAGGATGTGAGTTTGGAGGGTGTGAAAGAGTTGGTGGAAGACCACAACGAAGAGCTCACCACCGAGGATCTGCAAGAGCTTCAGCAGGAACAGGAACAGATCGCAGCCCAGAATCTTGCTGCAGAGGAGGAGGAAGAGAGATGGAAGAAGTTGCCTTCTTCAGAAATTAAGAAGATTTTAGAAATGTGGGGTAAGATGGAAAGATTTATGGAGAAACATCACCCTGACAAGGCTGTTGCAAGCGTATATGCAGTAGGGCCCCACTTATACAGGAGGTTAGGGTCCAGGCTACCACCGTAAAGCGGAAATCACCATATGCTGAGGTCAGTGGTCACGTGTAGTCATACCTGTCTTAACCTGTCTGGGATTAGAGTGGGGTGTTACCTAGCACCATGGCTGGTTGTAGTGTTTTAAAATCTCAGGTTAAAGTGTTGAAGAAGGAGATTCTACTAATTCAGGAGGAAAATAGGAGGCTGAAGCTTCATCTAGATGGGTTTGAGAGTGAGTGTGCGATGGTGGTAGCTGGTGAGGAGGAAAAAGTTACCAGCAGTGATTTGGAGAGTGGCAGCCGCTTTAAGTGGCGAGTGGTTCACAATTCAGGAAGAAGGATGATAAGGAAGGTTAATAGAGAAGATGTGAAGGTAGGAAATCGATTCTCTGTTCTCCATGACGAGTGTACTTCAGTGGTTAGTGAGATTAAAGGTGCCACTGACTACCCTGCTTATCAAGGTAAGAATATTCTGATTGTGGGAGATTCTCGGGCAAGATATATGGACCGTGCTTTTTGCAACAAATATAGAAAGGTCAGACAGAGGGTATGTCTCCCAGGAGTTGGTGTTGGTGACATAGTCAGCAGATTGGATAATATTATGTCAGGCAGTGGGAACAAGCCCATTATCTGTCTTAGTGCTGGTGGAAATGACATTGGGAATGGCAGAAGACAGGAACTGCTGGATAAGTACAGTAGACCCCCGGTTTACGATCAGCTCCCAATGCGACCAATTATGTAAGTGTATTTATGTAAGTGCGTTTGTATGTGTATGTTTGGGGGTCTGAAATGGACTAATCTAATTCACAATATTCCTTATGGGAACAAATTCGGTCAGTACTGGCACCTGAACATACTTCTGGAATCAGGGCCGGATTACCGCATAGGCAAACTAGGCATTTGCCTAGGGCCCCGCGCATTTGGGGGCCCCGCTGCCCAAGGGGTTCAGGGGCTCATCCAAGACTGCGCACATGGTGCAAGTGCAAAGGGGTCCCTACCTAAAAAGTTCAAGTGTTTGGAGAGTAAAATTGATTTTTAAAAATTAATCAAAACAAAAATAAATAATGAAATAAAATAAAAATAAATAAACCAAACCATAGATGGCAACACTCAACACGGCTTTGTTTCATCGAAACAGCGGGTTTTTTTCCCGCTAATGGGTGAGTATGGGAGATTCCTCCCCATTTTCTTAAATTTTAAACCTTTATCTAACTTGACATAAAAAAATTTAAATGAAGTGTTGTTGTAAAATTTGTTGATAGATAAAGTTTTTTTTCGCCTCAAAGTTAAGGGAGGTACCTGATAGGGTTACTTGACCAGTAAAAAGCTGGCCCAAAAAAGACGCATTTTTGGTAAAAACAAAAAAGAAAAACCCTAAAAAAAACGCAAACGATTTCCCGTTTGAGGTTTTAAAACATTTTGGGTCCTGTTTTTAAAGTTTTTTATCATTTCAAAAACAGATCTAAATTGTTGATGTTTACATCCTTCTGTCGAAAATGTTTTGTTTAAAGTTGTGACGGAAGTGATGTAAAAAATCAATAATTTTACATTTTTCCCCCCAAAAACACACAAGCCACATCAAAAATCTTTGGGTTGGGTGAAACTGAAAATTGCCCCTGCATTCTTTAATTCTCATGTCCTTGTCAGGTGGAGGATATTTGATGCAAAACATAATGTTAGTTTATTTATAAAAATGGAATTAAATCCCATTGTGCATTGTTTTTGACCAGTATATTTTTTGTTTAAGTAAATTGGAGATCAAGGAGGTGAATTTAAAAAAATTTTTTTCGTACCCCAAAATCATAACCTAATCATGGAAAAAGTTTTATATGACCCCTTTCTGGTAACGTTTGAATTTTTAGATGCACACCAGAGGAAGGGGGGTACAAGGGCCATACCCCCCAATTGAAGAAAAAAAAATTTTAAATAATTAAAAAATTTTAATAATTGATAATAAAAAAATTTGTGTTTGCATGATTACAGACTGAACATCCTCAATGGCACTATAAACGATGTTGGAGTTCTTATGCGAGTGGGTCCAGAAAGAAAGAAAAAATTCAAGAAAAAGAACAGAAAAAGAAAGTTGTAGGAGCTGCAAAAAGTCAGACATGCTCACAAAACAGTTTCTGATGTTACCAGACAGTTGAATCTCAGATACCAAATCATACAGGAACCCCCCCCCCTTTATTTCTCAGCCGCATCTTTTTTGGTCTCCTCTCAATGTCTCAACGGGCATTTCATCCACAGATTTGTCTTAAAAGATCCCCCCTCTGGCCAAATGTAACCCCATTTCTCGTAAGCTTTCATTGCAGAAAATTTCATCAAATCTGAACATTGACTTTGGGAAAATAGCAGGTTTTATGATGATGGAAGTCGCGTTTTTTTAAAGTCATCTATGTTTTATAGGAAGTTTGAAAATTCAGAAATGTGAAAAATCATGGATGGTATACCTGAAAGCTGGGAAAAAAATTTACGTCACATGCAGCTATTTTCTACCAAAGAAAATCCCTTCCCGGGGGTTCAATGACTGGAATAATTCCAAGTTTTTCGAGGAACATGAAAACAGCCCACTCCAGGACGCTTTTTACCCAGTTATTTGTGCACAGAAAAAAGGCTTTTTTGGATTCTCTTTTGGAAAATCAAACTGAAAAAGAGGCATTTTATTGGAGAAAATTTTTCTAGAAAGAGTTGTTGCTGTTTTAAAAATTCTTAGCCTAAGAGGACGTTTTCCGGGGAAAAAAGAGGTTTTTGGTTCGGAAAACAAGGAAAATTTTTTAGGGATCAAAGAACTGTTACAAAATTCGACCCATTCTTAGAAAATTTATGGTCAAACGCCGGGGAAGCAGGAAGGGCACGTATCTTACTTCATCTTCTATAGAAAATGAATTTATTAAAAAGATGACAAAGAAGGTCCTCAAAAACATCTAGCAGCTGTAAAATTTCAAAATACTTTGCAATAAGTGAAATTTCAACAAGATATTTCCATACAGACAATTGACATTCATTCTTCGCTTTGTTACCCAGTGGTAAGCCCTGTAGAGTGCTTTTAAAATTCATTCCCTTTCGGGCCCATGAGGAAAAAAAAATATAAATGTAGTACTGGTTCCTGCTTGAACATGATCTCTTTTAGGGTTCCCGGGGCCAGAGCTACGAAAATGCAAGTAACTGTGGGTAAATATAAGGGTTTGCAAGCCCGTATCAAGCAAATAAAAACCCATTTCTAAATAGTGCCCTGCTCAGAATTTTCTCTTAATCTTGTGGGTCAGGCGGGGATGTTTGTCGCTGCAGTTTCATTTTTTGGACTTTTACAAGCACTCTTTAATTTTTTTCTGCTTAACACATGGAGTTACTCAAGCCCCAAACCCTTCATGGGATTCTTTTAAAAACATTACAACAAGAGGGGGTCAGCGCAGCATGAGAACACTTGCTTTGAAAGACGCTTTGTGAAATACGTTTTGCTTTGATCCCAAAAAGCAAGTGAAGACCCGAAGCAAATACAAAAACAAAGCAGCCATTAGCACAAAATTTGGAAGATTTTGAATTGGGCCCTTCTCTGTGTGCTTTGGGACTGTATACTGGAACGGGTTTAAAAGCCAGTACAGACACTTCGAAAATTGAAATTTAAATGGGTACTTTTGCAAACCCTTGCAGGGTTTTGGAATTTGTAAGCCACTTTGCAATGTGAAGCTTTTGAAATGTTTGAAGAGAAAGCTAAACTGCTGGTGAAAAAACCCACGTTTCCGGGCTGCATCGCGGCAAGGAAAGGAAACGCAATTTTGAAGAGCCAGACAATGAAATGTGTTGCTACCAAGGCGAAATGTAAGACAGCTCATAATTCGTCATTCTGGATTTACTGATTGCAGAATTGGGGAAAAGAAAAGAAATCTCCAGAATCCCCAATGAAAGTTTGGATTTCTGTTCAAAATTACACTATGCCAATGCAGTTTGAGAACTGCGTTTAAAATTGCAACAAAACCTTTCAGCAGACTTCAGGGCACATTTGTTGAAGAAATAGTTCATTTTTTTTGGGTATATGAATAATTTAAAACCCACCTGAAAAAAGTGCACCCTCACTCTTTGAAACATTTAAAAAATGCAGGTATCCAGACACCCCTTTCCCAATGTTAAAGGTATCCCTTTACCTAACACTTCCAACACAACTGTGAAGGGGAACGTTTATTTTCTTTTTGAAAAAAAAGAAAAACCACTCCGTTCAAAAATGACCAAGACAAATTTTGTAACCCAGCCTTTTTGACCTTGAGTCCCCGATCTAACAAAAATATTTTTTAGAAAATAATTGATGATTTTGCCAAAGAAATCCAGAAAAAATTTATTTAAGAATGCCTGTGAATATAAAAATTCTTTACTTTCTTGAGTTTATATGATTTGATAGCTTATGCATGGGGCAATGATAACAATAAAGGCATGATTTATAAAAGGGAAAAAATATGCTGTAGTGGTTAGCTGAATTAATAGGTACATATTCACATTTTAAAAACCTAATTAGTAATACTATTCTGTCTTGAGTTTTTTCTCTTTAAAAAGCTGATTAAAAAAGATTTTATAATGGCTGTTGGTAAATGGTTTTTGGTTTTTTGATGTACTTTCCCTATTAAAATTTTAAACTAAATAGCCGAATGTATTTAAAATTAGACCTTAAACGGCTCCACCAAACCCCCCCCACCCCCAAGCTGGAAGGGGTCGCTTCGCTTACCCCCTAACTCAAAGGGGCCCCCCCAAACTGAAAAGCCAGGGCCCCGGAGACTTTTTAACTGGCCCTTTTCTGGAAGAAAAAAATACGTAAACCGGGGGGGGCCACTGTATAGATCAGCCATAGATGTAGTCAGGTCTAAGGGAGGGATCCTAATCATATGTAACATCTTGCCTAGAAGGGGAGTGGGCAATGAATGGATGTCTAGGGCAATTGGTATAAATTGCTGGCTAGATAGGTACTGCAAGGACCCTGCAATCCCATTCATTGATAACTGGGACATATTCTAAGGCAAGCATGATATGTATGCAAGGGATGGGGTTCATCTCTCTGGGCTGGAGTGGTTGCATCAGCCAATTCAATTGATGACTTGTCTAGGACTTTAAACTGATAGATTATAGAGGTATGGGTGTCTGTGGGAAACAAACAGGCTGCAGTACTAGGGTTGAAAACAGCAGATATAACCAGGATACCTCAGGGATATGCTTAAAAGACAATTTTCAAAATAAAGTTGCTAGTAAAAGCAAATCAGCTGATCAACAGAGAAATAGTAGAGGGCAACGAGTGACTAGCTCCGATGGTGACACTCTTCAAATCGCTAGTGCTCCCTCACTTAGAATATTACTAAGTGCTGACGGCCCCGTTCAGGGCAGGAACAAATACAGAGATCGTTTACAGCTCACATTGAGCCAGTAAGGCACCTAAACTACTGGGAACTCCTGCAATTCTTGAACGTGTACTCATTGGAGCGGAGGAGAGAGAGGTACATGATAATTTATACCTGGAAGGTACTCGAGGGCTTGGTCCCAAATCTGCACACTGCCATAACATACTGTAGTGAGAGATATGGGAGGAAGTGTAAAATAAACCCAGTGAGGAGCAGGGGTGCGGTGGGGACAATAAGGGAACACTATCAACATCCGGGGTCCCAGACTTTTCAACATCTTACCAGAAGACATCAGAAACACTGCTGGAACAAGTGTTGAAGCCTTCAAGAGGAAACTAGACAAGTATCTTCACCAGGTGCCAGATAAACCAGGCTGTGATGGATATGTGGGGCAGTGGGCCTCCAGCAGCAACAGCCTGGTTGACCAGGCGAGCACCAGACGAGCCTGGCCCATGGCCAGGCTCAGAGAGTAGATATACTCTTGAAATTCTTCAAAGGTATATCATTCAGAAGAATGAAGCAGAATGAAGAATGAAGGAGAATGAGGAATGAAGGAGAAAGAGAATGAGGGAGAAAGATAATTAGATAGGATGGAGGGGAAGGAGCATCCGACCCCATTGTTTTGACGGGCAGTAGGGGGAGTGAGTAATGAGACAATGCCATTTTGACAGCTGCCAACCCTGACTCAAAACAATTAGAAGCGACACACACAACACGCTTGCTGAATGAAGATAATAGCCCAGGATACCAGAAGAATGAAGGAGAATGAAGAAAGGAGGAGAATGAAGGAAAGAGATAGAGAATGAGGGAGAAAGATAATTAGATAGGATGGACAGGAAGTGAGCATTGACCCCATTGTTTTGACAGGCGGTAGGGGGAGTGAGTAATGAGACATGTCATTTGACAGCTGACTCAAAACAATTAGAAGCCACATAATCACACACAAGACAAGCTTGCTGAATGAAGATAATAGCAGTTATATGACAGTATCCAGTGACTATATATGTATATATATATTATAGAAACCAGAAGGAAGGAAGAAGGGAAGGCAGGAAGGAAGGAAGTAAGGACAAGATGAAAGGAAGGAAGGAAGGAAAAAAGTAAGGAAGGAAGGAAAGATGAAGGAAGGAAGGAAGGTAGGGAAGGAATGCAGGAAGCTAGGAAGGAAGGAATGATGACACACTACCATTTACCTAGGATAACTACGTAACACAACTGCCTACTAATGCCCACAAAAATGCAAATACCTTGTTTTATGTGTGAGGAGTGTAAAACACCATTGTGCATGAAACCATGCTTCAAAGAATTCCACAAGCTGCAGAACTTCTAGGAACATGTCCAGTGACTGTACATTTGTATATATATAATAAAACAATAGGTAGTAGGTTGGTAGACAGCAACCACCCAGGGAAGTACTACCGTCCTGCCAGATGACTGTGAAACAGAAACCTGTAACTGTTTTGCATGACGGTAGGATTGCTGGTTTCTTTTTCTGTCTCATAAACACGCTAGATAACAGGGATATCTTGCTACTCCTACTTACACTTTGGTCACACTTCACAGACACGCACATGCATAATATATATATACATACATCTAGGTTTTTCTCCTTTTTCTAAATAGCTCTTGTTCTTCTTTATTTCTTCTATTGTCCATGGGGAAGTGGAAAAGAATCTTTCCTCCGTAAGCCATGCGTGTCGTATGAGGCGACTAAAATGCCGGGAGCAATGGGCTAGTAACCCCTTCTCCTGTAGACATTTACTAAAAAAGAGAAGAAGAAAAACTTTATAAAACTGGGATGCTTAAATGTGCGTGGATGTAGTGCAGATGACAAGAAACAGATAATTGCTGATGTTATGAATGAAAAGAAGTTGGATGTCCTGGCCCTAAGCGAAACAAAGCTGAAGGGGGTAGGGGAGTTTCGGTGGGGGGAAATAAATGGGATTAAATCTGGAGTATCTGAGAGAGTTAGAGCAAAGGAAGGGGTAGCAGTAATGTTAAATGATCAGTTATGGAAGGAGAAAAGAGAATATGAATGTGTAAATTCAAGAATTATGTGGATTAAAGTAAAGGTTGGAAGCGAAAAGTGGGTCATAATAAGCGTGTATGCACCTGGAGAAGAGAGGAATGTGAGGAGAGAGAGAGATTTTGGGAGATGTTAAGTGAATGTATAGGAGCCTTTGAACCAAGTGAGAGAGTAATTGTGGTAGGGGACCTGAATGCTAAAGTAGGAGAAACTTTTAGAGAGGGTGTGGTAGGTAAGTTTGGGGTGCCAGGTGTAAATGATAATGGGAGCCCTTTGATTGAACTTTGTATAGAAAGGGTTTAGTTATAGGTAATACATATTTTAAGAAAAAGAGGATAAATAAGTATACAAGATATGATGTAGGGTGAAATGACAGTAGTTTGTTGGATTATGTATTGGTAGATAAAAGACTGTTGAGTAGACTTCAGGATGTACATGTTTATAGAGGGGCCACAGATATATCAGATCACTTTCTAGTTGTAACTACACTGAGAGTAAAAGGTAGATGGGATACAAGGAGAATAGAAGCATCAGGAAGAGAGAGGTGAAGGTTTATAAACTAAAAGAGGAGGCAGTTAGGGTAAGATATAAACAGCTATTGGAGGATAGATGGGCTAATGAGAGCATAGGCAATGGGGTCGAAGAGGTATGGGGTAGGTTTAAAAATGTAGTGTTAGTGTTCAGCAGAAGTTTGTGGTTACAGGAAAGTGGGTGCGGGAGGGAAGAGGAGCGATTGGTGGAATGATGATGTAAGAGAGTAGTAAGGGAGAAAAAGTTAGCATATGAGAAGTTTTTACAAAGTAGAAGTGATGCAAGGAGGGAAGAGTATATGGAGAAAAGAGAGAGGTTAAGAGAGTGGTGAAGCAATGTAAAAAGAGAGCAAATGAGAGAGTGGGTGAGATGTTATCAACAAATTTTGTTGAAAATAAGAAAAAGTTTTGGAGTGAGATTAACAAGTTAAGAAAGCCTAGAGAACAAATGGATTTGTCAGTTAAAAATAGGAAGGAGAGTTATTAAATGGAGAGTTAGAGGTATTGGGAAGATGGAGGGAATATTTTGAGGAATTGTTAAATGTTGATGAAAGATAGGGAAGCTGTGATTTCGTGTATAGGACAATGAGGATAACATCTTGTAGGAGTGAGGAAGAGCCAGTTTTGAGTGTGGGGGAAGTTCGTGAGGCAGTAGGTAAAATGAAAGGGGGTAAGGCAGCCGGATTGATGGGATAAAGATAGAAATGTTAAAAGCAGGTGGGGATATAGTTTTGGAGTGGTTGGTGCAATTATTTAATAAATGTATGGAGAGGGTAAGGTACCTAAGGATTGGCAGAGAGCATGCATAGTTCCTTTGTATAAAGGCAAAGGGGATAAAAGAGAGTGCAAAAATTATAGGGGGATAAGTCTGCTGAGTATACCTGGTAAAGTGTATGGTAGAGTTATTATTGAAAGAATTAAGAGTAAGACGGAGAATAGGATAGCAGATGAACAAGGAGGCTTTAGGAAAGGTAGGGGGTGTGTGGACCAGGTGTTTACAGTGAAACATATAAGTGAACAGTATTTAGATAAGGCTAAAGAGGTCTTTGTGGCATTTATGGATTTGGAAAAAGCATATGACAGGGTGGATAGGGGGGCAATGTGGCAGATGTTGCAAGTGTATAGTGTAGGAGGTAGGTTACTGAAAGCAGTGAAGAGTTTTTACGAGGATAGTGAGCTCAAGTTAGAGTATGTAGGAAAGAGGGAAATTATTTCCCAGTAAAAGTAGGCCTAACAAGGATGTGTGATGTCACCGTGGTTGTTTAATATATTTATAGATGGGGTTGTAAGAGAAGTAAATGTGAGGGTCTTGGCAAGAGGCGTGGAGTTAAAAGATAAAGAATCACACACAAAGTGGGAGTTGTCACAGCTGCTCTTTGCTGATGACACTGTGCTCTTGGGAGATTCTGAAGAGAAGTTGCAGAGATTGGTGGATGAATTTGGTAGGGTGTGCAAAAGAAGAAAATTAAAGGTGAATACAGGAAAGAGTAAGGTTATGAGGATAACAAAAAGATTAGGTGATGAAAGATTGAATATCAGATTGGAGGGAGAGAGTATGGAGGAGGTGAATGTATTCAGATATTTGGGAGTGGAAGTGTCAGCGGATGGGTCTATGAAAGATGAGGTGAATCATAGAATTGATGAGGGGAAAAGAGTGAGTGGTGCACTTAGGAGTCTGTGGAGACAAAGAACTTTGTCCTTGGAGGCAAAGAGGGGAATGTATGAGAGTATAGTTTTACCAACGCTCTTATATGGGTGTGAAGCATGGGTGATGAATGTTGCAGCGAGGAGAAGGCTGGAGGCAGTGGAGATGTCATGTCTGAGAGCAATGTGTGGTGTGAATATAATGCAGAGAATTCGTAGTTTGGAAGTTAGGAGGAGGTGCGGGATTACCAAAACTGTTGTCCAGAGGGCTGAGGAAGGGTTGTTGATGTGGTTCAGACATGTAGAGAGAAAGGAGCGAAACAGAATGACTTCAAGAGTGTATCAGTCTGTAGTGGAAGGAAGGCGGGGTAGGGATCGGCCTAGGAAAGGTTGGAGAGAGGGGGTAAATGAGGTTTTGTGTGCGAGGGGCTTGGACTTCCAGCAGGCATGCGTGAGCGTGTTTGATAGGAGTGAATGGAGACAAATGGTTTTTAATACTTGACGTGCTGTTGGAGTGTGAGCAAAGTAACATTTATGAAGGGGTTCAGGGAAACCGGCAGGCTGGACTTGAGTCCTGGAGATGGGAAGTACAGTGCCTGCACTCTGAAGGAGGGGTGTTAATGTTGCAGTTTAAAAACAGTAGTGTAAAGCACCCTTCTGGCAAGACAGTGATGGAGTGAATGATGGTGAAAGTTTTTCTTTTTCGGGCCACCCTGCCTTGGTGGGAATCGGCCAGTGTGATAATAATAAAAAAAAAAAATAGTAATAAAAAATTTTTTGTATTGTTTGTTTGTGTAGACACGTTTTGTAAACAATATATTGATAGTTATGTTTGTGTGCTTATTGTGTTGTATACAACAAGTGTATATATGTACTTTACACCTTACTTTGGACTCACAGGCCACATAAGTTATGTGAAAAAATAAAATAGTGAAAAAAATAAAAAACCTTCGAATACAAATAAACCAAAGTTTGCCCGGTGAGCGGTAGTCACCACTGTTGCCGTACGTGGCTCATTTTCTACCAACTTCATGCTTCTATATCTCAGTAAGTACTGATGGCAAAAAATTTTTTTGGGACTAAAACAATCAGAAAAGTTATCTTAACATTTTCATAAGAAAAATTTATTTTTTTTTTTTTTTAATATTTCTCGACACCAGGAGACACTTCAGGATTGGGGCTTGCGACAGTCAAAGGGTTAAGAAAACCTAGGGAACGAATGGATTTGCCAGTTAAAAACAGTAGAAGTTAGTAGATGGGGGAGCTGGAGGTATTGGGTAGCTGGCAGGAATATTTTGAGGAACTTTTAAATGTTGATGAAGAAAGGGGGGCAGTAATTTCATGCACTAGCCAGGTGGGGTATAACATCTTTTAGGAGTGAAGAAGAGCAGGATGTGAGTGTAGGGGAGGTGTGTGAGGAATTAGAGAATGAAAGGGGGTAAAGCAGCTGTAGCTGATGGGATCAAGACAGAAATGTTAAAAAGCAGGGGGGGGAGGGGGGATATAGTGTTGGAGTGGTTGCTATTTTTGTTTAATAAACGTATGAAAAAGAGAAGGTACCTAGGGATTGGCAGTGTGTGTGTATAGTTCCTTTATATAAAGGGAAGGGGGAATAAGTTTACTGAGTATACCAGATAAAGTGTACGGTAGGGTTATTATTGAAAGAATTAGAGGTAAGACAGAGTATAGGATTGCAGGTGAGCAATGATGCTTTAGAGTGGGTAGGGGATGTGTAGAACAAGTGTTTACATTGAAGCATATGTGTAAACAGTATTTAGATAAAGGTAGGGAAGTTTTCATTGCATTTATGGATTGAGAAAAGGTGTATGGTAGTGGATAGGGGAGCAATGTGGCAGATGTTCCAAGTGTATGGAACAGGTAGTAAGTTACTAAATGCTGTAAAGAGTTTTTATGAGGATAGTGAGGCTCAGGTCAGGGTGTGTAGGAGAGAGGGAAATTACTTCTCGGTAATAGTAGGTCTTGGACAGGAAAGCATAATATCACCATGGTTGTTGAATACGTATATTTATAGATGGGATTGTAAAAGAAGTAAATGCTAGGGTGTTGGGGAGAGGGGTGGGATTAAATTCTGGGGAATCAAATACAAAATGGGAGTTGACAGTTACATTTTGCTGATGATACTGTGCTTTTGGGAGATTCTAAAGAAAAGTTACAAAGGTTAGTTGACGAGTTTGGGAGGGTGTGTGAAGGTAGAAAGTTGAAAGTGAATATAGATAAGACTAAGGTGATGATGGTATGAAACGATTTAGATAAAGAAAAATTTGATATCACATTGGAGAGAAGGAGTATGGAAGAAGTGAATGTTTTCAGATATATGGGAGTCGACTTGTCAGCAGATGGGTTTATGAGGTTAACCATCGAATTGATGAAGGAGATAAGGCGAGTGGTGCATTGAGGTATCTTTGGAGACAAAAAATGTTATCCATGGAGGCAAAGGGAATGTATGAAAGTACAGTGGACCCCGCCTTACGAATGCATCGCATTACATTAAACCCGCCATACGAAGCATTTGAACCGCAAAAATTTACCTTGCCAAAAAAAATAAAAAAAAAACTCGCTTAACGTGTTTCTCGGGACCGTCCACGTGTGGCCTCAGCGCCAGTTTTTACAAGCCACAGTGCGGTCACATCTAACAACATTGGGTACATTCACATATCCCATGTTTTTAGTGCTTGAAAACTGCAAAATAAGTCGCCAGGAAACCCAAGAAAACTTCTAGTGCATCCGGTGGAAAAAAAAGGCGAGAATTAGTTTTGGAATTGAAAAAGAGATTAAGGAAATGTGTGCAAAGTGGTTGAAACTGCAAACCTTTACGGATGAAAAATCACCTGAAAAACAGCTACTGCAAGTCTTTGGCAACCGTACAATTTATTTTATTTATTTATGTCTTGCAAACATACATTGAATTTTATATTTACAATAGTCGTTGCAATGCAGAGAGAGCTCTATTATGCTGGGCATTATGGGCCAATTTAACATTAGTATTGGCTACAGTCTACTTAAAACTAAGATTTTATAAAATATTGTAAAAGTAGGACGAATTCTTCATAGAACAGTAGATTATTAATTTAAGTAATTTAAAATTTTGTATAAGACAAAGGATATACAGTGGACCCCCAAATCGTTGGCATCAAAATAACGTTAAATCCCATACCGAACATTTATCGCTAAGATTTGCCTCGCATACCGCTAAAAACCCGCTCAACACTTTTCTCCAAGACCTTTCAAATGTGCGGGGGGGGGCCTGAGCCACCTCACATATTCCGCCGGGTGGCATTGTTTACAAGCCAGCCCCGGGGTTTAACATCCAAGCATACAATCGAACATTTCGTATTATTACAGCGTTTTTGGTGATTTTATCTGCAAAATAAGTGACCCTGAGCCCCAAGAAAGCTTCTAGTGCCAAACCCCGTGGTAAAAAGGGTGAGAAAATATTATCGAAATACTGTGGTACCATGGTCAACTGCTGCTGCTGCTGCTGCTGCTGCTGCTGTAGCATGTCAGCTGCTGCTGCACTGTCAGCTGCTGCTGCTGCTGAGCACTGTCAGCTGCTGCTGCTGCTGTAGCACTGTCAGCTGCTGCTGCTGCTGTAGCCCCTGTCAGCTGCTGCTGCTGTAGCACCGTCAGCTGCTGCTGCTGGGTGTACCACCATCAGCTGCTGCTGTAGTACAGTCTGATGCTTGCTGTAGTACAGTCCTGCTGCTGCTGTAGCACCGTCTGCTGCTGCTGTAGCACGTCTGCTGCTGCTGTAGCACTGTCAGCTGGCTGCTGTAGCACTGTCAGCTGCTGCTGCTGCTGTGCTGCGCTGTAGCACCTCAGCTGCTGCTGCTGTAGCACGTCCCACTGCTGCTGCTGCTGTAGCCCCCCGTCAGTGCTGCTGCGTAGCACCGTCGTGCTGGGCTGCGTAGCCCGCAGCTGCTGCTGCTGTAGCACGTCAGCTGCTGCTGCTGTAGCACGTCAGCTGCTGCTTGCTGTACACTGTCAGCTGCTGCTGCTGTAGCACTGTCAGCTGCTGCTGCTGCTGCTGTAGCAACCCGTCACTGCTGCTGCTTTCTTGTACCACCGTCAGCTGCTGCTGCTTTTTAACCGTCTACTGCTGCTGTAGCATCGTCGCTGCTTGCTGTAGCACTGTCAGCTGCTGCTGCTGTAGCACCTTGTTGGTGTGGCTTATTGAGAATACCAAGAAACAATTAACCCCAGGGTTAGCCCACCTAGGATAACCCCAAAAAAGTCAGTGTCATCGAGACTTTTCTACTTATTTCCATTGGGTCCCAATCTTGTCTCCCAGGATGAACCCACACCGGTCTACTAACACCCAGGGGAACAGGAAAAACGCCTGAACTAGGGTCATATTGGTGAATTTAAAGCCAGCAAAGGTTGGTTGAAGATTTAAGAAACGTATGGATACACAGTGTGATAAGGGCCCGTTCTGGAAGAAAATGCCAAACAGACCTAATCCAGGAGGAAAAGGCACTCCCCCCGGACACAGTGCTCCATCAGCAATGCTGCATCTTTATAAAAGGAAGTGTCATTATTCTTCATTTAGTAGAGTAGTACATGGACAATATATATTGTGCATGTACTACTCTACTATTGTGCATGTATCCTTCTCTTTGTGTGTAGGAAAATGTATATTTCATGTGGTAAAAAAATTTTTTTCATACTTTTGGGTGTCTTGCACGGATTAATTTGATTTCCATTATTTCTTATGGGGAAAATTCATTCGCATAACGATAATTTCGCATAACAATGAGCTCTCAGGAGCAGATTAATATCATTATGCGGGGGTCCACTGTATTCATATAGTCTAAAATGCTTTTTGTGAAAACAATGGTACAATTATATTCCTGTCAACAGTGGATAAAAGGTTCAAAGTGATTGTTGAAGTTATGATGTGGGAGTACATAGGTGAGTATGTGTGTACTGAGTATTTAGCGTTTAGTCTAGGGTTATTAACCCCTTGACTGTCGCAACCCCCAATCCTGAGGTTTCTCCTGGTGTCGCAAAATTTAAAAAGAAAAAAAATTATTTTTTCTTATGAAATGATAGAGAATCTTTTCCTGATTGTAATGACACAAAAAAAAAAAAAACGAAATTTGATGGAAAACTGATGGAATTACGCTCTTGCGAAGTTAGCGACCTCAGCGATATTTACAAATCGGCGATTTCGCCCACTTTGAGCCCTATTTTCGGCTAATTCCATTGTTCCAGTCGACCAAACTCATAGCTATTTCTTTAGAACTACTCCATTTTTTTCTATTGATTGAGTACAAGAAACTGCCCTATTTAACCGATTTCAACTACCCTAATAATGTGGTCAGAAATTTGCAATTTAGCCAATTTCACGAAAATTAAAAAATATGACAATTTCAAAATAAGGTCCAGAATGAAAAATGCAGACATTCCTGGCTCTAAAATTATATTTTATTTGTTCATCAGTCATGTCTCCAGGCCCCTCTGATATTACTCTTGCTTTCTATTTTGAATTTTTATTCAAACAAAAAATAGAAGTTTTACTATTATGCAGACTACTGCAATACTGTAATAATTGTATAAATAACATCACCCTATTCATGACTGCATATTAGAATGGCTAGTTGGACATTTATTGTACAATAACATCATTTGTTTACTTTTGAACATTGGCAGAAATCAAACATTTCCCCTATTTTGAGCTCCATTTCCAGGTTCTTTTTATAGTAAAATCAATCAAAATCACCTCTATTTCTATAATATGTTTTCCATTCTATCAAATGAGACCAAGAAAACGAGAATACAACCATAAATACTATACGAAAATAGACCACAAAGTCGGCATTTTAATTAAAAAAAAAAAAAGGTCGGAGTTTTTTTTTTCTCATTATACACTGCATGCTCCAGGATTTTTTTTATATGATGCACACTGACCACACAGACCCATTCTCTCTCATGTGGGCCTACCAGCTTTCTCCTGCTTGATTTGAAGTCGCTAGAATTTATGAGTATATATACGTCAAACACGGTACCTCGTAAAATGTATATATACGGCCACGTCAGTCAAAGGGTTAAGTGGCTTTTGAGAAGAGTCTTAAACTGATTTTCAGACTGGGTTACTTTAATATCTTTGGTAATGAATTCCATATTTTAGGGCCTTTTATGTGCATAGAGTTTTTACACAGTGTGATAAGGACACAAGGTATATCAAAAAGAGATCTGTGTCTTGTGTTGTGGTCATGTGTCCTGTTTAGGTTGGTGAGGAGAAGTTTGAGTGGAGGGTTTATATTTGTGTGTATTGTTCTGTGTATGTAGTAGGCACATGAATAAGTATGGATGTTCTTAATGGTGAGCAGATTCAGACTTTTGAAAATTGGTGGAGTGTGCTGGTGGGAGTGGGAATTCGTTATCATTCTTACTGCTGCCTTTTGCTGGGTTATGAGGGGTTTTAGGTGATTGGATGTTGTTGATCCCCATGCACAAATTCCATATGTAAGACAAGGGTATATGAGTGAATGGTACAGTGCCAGGAGAGCTGATTGTGGAACGTAGTACCTTATCTTTGATAGTATGCCTACAGTCTTGGGGTTTTTCTTGGTGATTTGTTGTATGTTGTCTGGAACTTAAGGTTACTGTCAAGGGGGATGCCTAGGAATTTTCCCTCTGTGAGTCTTGTGACTGATGATCCATTTAGCGTTATGTTAATCGGATCATTGCAGTTTTGTTTCCAAACTGAATGAAATAGGTTTTATCAGTATTCAGGGTAAGTTATTAGTCATCATCCAGGCAGATATTTTCTGTAATTCAGCATTGACTGTGTTGCTAGTATGACCGTGTTGGGTGGAAAAGACTGTGTAGTGTCATTCTGCAAATAATATGGGTTTGAGTAGCTGTGATGCATTCGGTAGATCATTAATTGTAGATGAGAAAGAGGAGTGGTCCAAGGATGCTTCCTTGTGGGACTCCTACTGTGATTGGTTGGGTGGGAGAGTTTGCATCATTTGCAGACACATAGTGTTCTGTTACTAAGGTATGATTTTTAGGTAGTTGAGGGAATGGCCTCTGATACCATAGTGCGTTAATTTGGAGTACAGCAGTTCATGGTCGACTGTATCGAAGCTTTTACGTAAATCATGAAAATGCCCAGCGGGACTTCTTTCTTTTCAAGTGTGGTATATATTAGTTCTAGCATGTGTATGATAGCATCATTCATGCTTTTATTTTTCCCTGAATCCAAACTGACAAGGTTTAATATGTTTGGAGACGAGGTAGGAATAGATCCGTCTATGAATTAATTTTTCAAAGATTTTAGAGAGCATGGTAAGTTAGATATTGGTCTATAGTTTATTCAAGCCCACATGGTCACCCCCTTTTTGTGGATTGGAGTGACCTTCACTATTTTGAGGATTGTTGGGAAGGTAGATGATTAAAGGATTTGTTAAAGAGCGTTGCAATAATTGCTGACAATACTTGAGAAGCTTTTTTTGTACATAAAAGCAGGCAAGTTGTTTTCTCCTGCCTTGTTTTTAAGGGTGTTTATAATGAGTGTAACTTCTAGGGGTTGGTTGGAGCTAGGAATAACGTATTTCAAATAGGGACCTATGAGGGAGTCTGATGGATGGGTGTTTTACGCTTAGGGATTTTTTTTCGCTAGATTTTTACCTATGGTGGAGAAGAAAACAAATTTAGTCTTTTGCTGTTTCAGTTTGGGGTGAGTAGGGGTTCATCTGTTTTGTTAGTTTGATTGTTTTGTTTTTGGGGTAACTTTTATTTCCAAGAATTTCAGATAGTTTTCCAGGTTTTTTTTATATCACCTTTGATGTTATGTAGTCTATTTTCATAATACAATTTTTTAGATCTTTGTATCAGGCTGGTAAGTGCTGACGAGTAACGTTTAGACTGGTCTCTAGTTATTTGAACCCATTCTTTTAAATGCTTTTCATATTTGTGCTTTGTGTTAACCCTTTTAGGGTCCAACGCCAAAATCTGAAGTGGTGCCCCAGTGTCCAAGAATTTAAAAAAAAAATTTTTGTTATTTTTTCTTAAGAAATGGTAGATAATCTTTTTGTGGAGGTAATAAAACAAAAAGTACAAAATTTGATGGAAAATTGACGAAATTATGCTCTCGCGAATTTTGATGTGTCAGCGATATTTACGAATCGGCAATTTTGCCGATATTGACTCCCATTTTAGGCCAATTACATTGTTCCAGCCAACCAAATTCTTAGCTATTTCACTAGTATTACTTCTATTCTATCGATTGAGCACAAGAAATTGCCAAGTCAACTGTTTCAACTACAAAATAGGATCAGAAATTGGTTAATTTCGATAAATTTAACACAGTTCAAAATATTCCAATTTCAAATAGGGTCCAAATAAACAGTGTAGGTACTAAACTAACATTTCCTCCTGTTCATTTGTTACGTTTTGAGGGTTTACAAATAAATTCCATTTGATTTTATTCACATAATGAATTTTTATTCACACCAAAAAATAGAAGATTTACTGTCATGCAATATTGTAATAATTGTATAAATATCATCACCACATTTGTGAATGTTATTAGACCCACCAGCTGGTGTGTATTGGGCATGTGAGGTCTTTTGTTTACTCTTGAACACGGAAAAAAATTAACTTTTTCCGCTATTTTGACGCGTTTAAAACCCTTTTCCATGCTAAAACCAATAAAAATATCTCTATTTCTGTAAAAATTCTTCCTTTCTATCAAATGGAAACCAAGAAACCGCAAACACAACTAAAAAAAAAACATACGAAAAAACAGGGCAAAGTCGCTGTTTTAATCAAAAATCAGGTTTTTTTTTTCTTCATTATACACGTGTGTACGGGTTTTGTTTTATGGGGTGCCACAAACCACATAGATGTTTCTTCAAAATCTAGGCCCAAATTTACCACCACAGTTTATCAGAGTGAGTGAGCTCGGGGCGTGATTACGGTTTGGACTCTGAACAAAAACCCGAGATCTACGGAACGGACCCTGAAAGGTTTAAGGATTTGGGATTTTGGTGTTACCAGGATTTTCAGTCTCTTTGCCTGATTGTTTTTTTTTTGGGGGGCAATGTTTGTTAAAGGTTTTGAGCTTTTTTAAAAAATCATTTATGCATTCATTCAACTGTATATTTTTTCGAGCTCATTTGCAAATCGATGTTATTCATAGCTCTATAAAGTTGTTAATTGCTGTTCGTTATGTAGCCTAAAGGGTTTACTTTAGTGGTCTTGGGCAGTTTGCCCAATTAGCCCATGAGAAAGGTTGGGTAGTGGTCTGTAGTTTTTGTCTGTGTTATCCCTGTTTTTAAAAGGGGTAGGGGTTTTTGTCCAATGGGCTATTAAGGAGAGGCGTCTGGGTGTTTTCTTGTTTTTTAGTTTTTGTTGGTACAACGGGCATTACTCATTGTTTTTTGTGAATTCATTACTTGGGGGCCGGTCTGTAGTATTTTTTTTAAATCCCCTGTTAGTAGTAGGTGGTCTTTATCATGGTGCATCAGTAATCATTTCCTATTTTTCAAAAAAGTGGAAAATGTTTGACTGGGGCCCTTGAAAGATGTTAGAATTGTGGGGGGTTTTTGGGGGTTCTTTTGTTTTAAATTTTGGGGTATGAATTTTCTCCATGTTCACCCCTTGTGCAGGATTTATCAATGCATTCGAGTTGATTTGGTGTTATAGTGTTCTTCCCCCTTTTGCGGTCTTTTTACAGTTGTGTAGGCCCATGTACCCAGGAAGGGTATAGATATCTGTAATTTTAGGCTTAAGCCGGGTTTCTGTGGGTAATTTTTGATATTTTTGGAATAAAGGGGAAATTTAAAGTAATGTGGAGGTCATCAAATTTTTCCCCAAGGATCGTATTGTATTAAAGATGGTTATTTTTATTGTTTGCACTGAGTAAGTCTTTGTTGGTCTGCTGTATAGTAATTACAGTTACTTTTTTTTTTTTTATTATTATCACACGGGGCCATTCCCCCAAAGGGCAGGGGGGCCCCCGAAAAAAGAAAAAATTTCCCCATCATTCACCCCCACTGTCTTGCCAAAAGGGTGCTTTACACTACATTTTTTTAAATGCAAAATTTAAAACCCCTCCCTTAGAGTCAGGCAGACTTCCCCTCTCCGGATAAGTCCGGCCCGCCCGGTTTCCCTGAACCCCTTTTAAATGTTACTTTGCTCACATCCAACAGCACTCAAGTATTAAAAACCATTTGTCTCCATTTTATCCTATCAAAAACGCCCCTGCTGCGGAAGTCAAGCCCCTTGCACACAAAACCTCCTTTACCCCCCCTCCCAACCTTTCCCAGGCCATCCCTACCCCGCCCTTCCCCCCCCCTACGACTGATACACCTTTTAAGTTATTGTTTCGCTCCCTCGTGTAAATTCTTTGTAAAATTTTTCATCAAATCTATGCCCGTAACAAGGA
The DNA here is from genome assembly GCF_026875155.1 of Cherax quadricarinatus. Lineage (NCBI taxonomy): Eukaryota > Metazoa > Arthropoda > Malacostraca > Decapoda > Parastacidae > Cherax > Cherax quadricarinatus. The sequence continues at coordinate 494,358 of NC_069402.1, read as the reverse complement.
TGAGAGTAATTTTAAAAAACTGATTTCTGATAAAAAATGTAAAGTTACATGAATGTACAATAGATTATGAAAAAGACTTGTAATTCTAAAAAATTTTGAAGAAAAGGGGTTATTCAGTACAGTAATTTGTTTATACAATTAAGCATCTAATAGCACCTTAATTTTTTTTAAAAAAATATGAGTTTTTTGAACTACGGTAGTATTCACAGTAGAATAAAAGGGGCTAGTGAATATAATAAATGTATTAAAAACAAAATCGTAGCACCTAGGGATCTAGCACCCAACTTTTGAATAAGACTGTATTATTCTAAAAATTGTAAAAAAATTTAAAAAAAAAAGGGACATTTCAGAACGATAAATTTAGTTATACACTTAAGCAATAATAGCACCCTTTAAATTTTTTATCAAATGTGAGTTTTTGAATACAGTAGATATTCACAACTAGAATAAAGGAGCTAGTGAATTAGTAAAAGAATGTTTAAAAACAAAAGTATTAAACAAAATAGTAGCACCCGAGGAGTCAATAGCACCTGGAGTTTTAATAAAGTGATATATGGACAAGAAGGGAAAAAAAATATTAAATTTCCCAAAGTTTCATTTAATGTTGTTAGAAAATAGGGGATAGCAATTACGAATAAAAAGGGATACAAGTATGGTATATGAGAATTTTTTTCAGGGATAGTGAAAAAAAAAATTTTAAATAGATTGACACTATGAAATAAAATTTAATCGAGAGAAGGATTTTGCCTTATAACATAAAGTTTGAGCAATTGATTCATAAAGAAATTTTATTTGAGGATTTTGATCTATTTTATAAAAGAGGGTACAAGGAATTGACTTTTGGGGTAGTAAGAGCATACACTAGTTTATTTTAGTTTGGAGAAAAGGGAAAATCAGGTAAGATTATAGAAAAATTTAAAACAGTGTTAAGAAAAAAAGGTAATACGATATTATTAAAGAGATTTATTAACAAGAAATAAATTGTAAAAGGAAATCGGGAAAAACAACAAAAAAAGGGGGTCAACAAGAACGTGGGGACACATGGGATAATAAGGTAGTAAAAACTACCCCAGGGGGTGATGTACGAGTTAGTTCAATAATGGCTAATAACATACACTAACATAGACAATGATTTGGTCACTAATATCACAGACTCTGTGATTTTTTGTATCATGAAGGAATTTTATTGCTTTTCTTTTGTAATATAGTACACAAGCTTACATTTGTTTTTCTTACTAGAATTTGTCCATCACGTCAAAGCACTGGGGGAATTTTATCATTATTTCACGTTTCATTTTTCTCATCGTACAGGGGGTTCTGTTGTTGTCTTTGAGCACTTATTTATGTAAATTATTTTTTTTTTGTTAAAATAGATGAACTTATTAGTTTTTTTTTTTGTCTTTTTGTAAAATCTGAGCATAAACTTTTTCCCCCTTTGGTTTCCCCTAGTAACGTGATTCTTTAATTTCCGACCTGGCACTTTAACCTGTAGGGTCGCTATGTTTTGGGAGAGTATAGCTTTGCAGTTGGTATGGTTTAATTCACTGGGAATGAGGGACGTTTATTACTACTGCTTGGGGCTTGCTTATCTTGCTCTGCCCTTTTCATCTTGGTAAGCAAAATAAATTTTCTTGGGGATCCATTTTTTTTTCCAGACCTTGACAGCATCTTCAATCTTTGTTTTAGGGAAAATTAATTGATCTGTGGACTGGGTATGACTATTATAGGTCTTGCCAAAATCAGTGGCCATTATGTTAGTTTTTGTTCAAGGTGTTGATCGTATTCTCAAATGAAGTAACTTTTGTTCATGGTTTGTTATTTTTGCACGAGAAAACTTATTTTCAGCACAAGATTCGTTATCCGCTGTTAGGGTGGTGATGTAATTCTTTGAGTGTCAGGGTCATTAGTCACACCTGGAGCAACAGATGGGGTTTAAAACCCATGAAAGGGAGGTAAGAGGGAGTCAGTCTCGGTTGGTGTTGTTTTTCGAGTTGCCCCGGGGTTTGGGGAGGAGGGGGACATGTAGGCCCATTTTAGAAAGTCTTAAAAGGGAAAGGGAGGGACAGAGTCTTGGACAGATTTTTGGGGATACAAAAGGTCCAGGACTCCAAGGGTCCCCCTTTTGGCATTAAAGAAGAAGGGAAAATAAAACCCGGAAAAGGACTTTTAGGTAGCAGTCCTAATGGAAGGGGATTCCCCTTCTAAACACTAACACCATCCACACACTCCCCTCCTCCCATCCCATCAATCATCACCAGATCTTCAATAAAGGCAAGTGTCATGTATTCTATTCTTAGTAGAGTAGTAATTGTGCACGTCTTCCTCAGTTTGTGTGTATTAAAATTAATATTTCATGTGGTAAAAATTTTTTTTTTTTCATACTTTGGGGTGTCAGGAACGGATTAATTTGATTTCCATTATTTCTTATGGGGAAAATTAATTCGGCTAACGATAATTTCGGTTTTCGATGGGCTCTCAGGAACGGATTAATATCGTAAGGCGGGGGTCCACTGTATAGTGGTACCAACACTTACATGGGCATGAAGCTTGGGTTGTAAATGCTGCAGCACGGAGGTGGCTGGAAGAAGTGGAGATGTCCTGTCTAAGGGCAGTGTGTGGTGTACATATTATGCAGGGAATTCGTAGTGTGGAAATTCAGAGGTGTGGAGTTACTAAAAGTATTAGAGGGCTGAAGAGGGGTTGTTGAGGTTGTATAGTCATTTAGAGAGATTGGAACAATGTAGAATGACTTGGAGAACATATAAATCTGTAGGGGAAGGAAGGCGGGGTAGGGGTCATCCTCAAAAAGGTTGGAGGGAGGGGGGTAAAGGAGGTTTTGTGGGTGAGGGACTTGGATTTCCAGCAAGCATGTGTGAACATGTTAAGAGTGAATGGAGACGAGTGGTTTTTGGGACCTGACGAGCTGTTGGAGTGTGAGCAGGGTAATACAGTGGACCCTCAGTTAATGCTTTTAATCCATTCCAGAGAGCTAGGCTTTAACTGATTTAGCCTTTAACCGAATTAATTTTCCACATAAGAAATACGTAATGGAAATCCAATTAATCTGTTCCAGACACCCAAAAGTATTAAAAATAATTTTTTTACATGAAATATAAATTTCCCTACACAGAAAAACAATGATACATCCACAATAAAACAATAATAACATCACACTTACCCTTATTGTGGACTTGTTGAAGAGTGATGAGATGGTAGGAGGGCAGAGGATGAAGGTGTTCTATTGTTTGGAAGGGAATTCACTTCCATAAAGATTTCAGTAACAAGTCCTTTTCTGGCTTGTGTCCTGGGAGTGCCTTTTCCTCCTGAGTAATGTAGGTCCTGTTTGGCATTTTCTTCCTAAATAGGCCTGTTTTGTCACAATTGAACACTTGTTGGGGATTTAATTTTTCAGCCTCTCTGTACCCCTTAAAGTCCTGCACACATTTTTCATCTGGTTTTTTGTCAGAACTAGCAGCCTCACTATGCCTTGTCATACCGTACCACCATCACAACCACCACCACCACTACCACCCTCTACCACCATCGCTCACCATTTTTTTAACCCCCCTCCTACCC